>ML998294.1:52179-78640 GCA_010365825.1 Otus sunia | reverse complement strand
CCTTCCTCCTTCCCCCGGCTTTATATGCTGAGCATGACACCATATGGTCTGGGATATCCCTTGGGTCAGTTGGGGTCAGCTGTCCCGGCTGTGTCCCCTCCCAGCTCCTTGTGCACCCCCAGCCTGCTCACTGGTGGGGTGGGGTGAGAGGCAGAGAGGCCTTGACTCTGTGTAAGCACTGCTCAGCAATAACTAAAACATCCCTGTGTTATCAACACTGTGTATGTAATACATATGTATTACTTTAATACATATGACATAAGGATATCTGATGCTTTGCATGTTTTTGCATTTTACAACTTTAAAAACCGCCAGTGCAAAAAATACAAATGAGAAGGCTCTGAAAGAAGGCTTTGAGTCCTAAAATTGTCTTAAGCTATTTTCATTTGCATTTCAGATTGATTAATTAGATCAAATATTCAAAATGGTATGTGTGATTATTGCTCTGACATTATGCAAAAGGTAGTTTTGTTATCGTGCATTTGTGAAAGTCTTGTGAAAAGTGGTAGATTCTTCAAACGCTGATCCTAAAGAGATGGCTGAAAATGTTATAATAAGTTATTCTAACTAGTCTTCTGTTGTTGTTTAGGCAAACACGATCCTTCCTCATTCTCACAGCCATCACCTGCACTGCTTACCAACGCTAATGAATATGGCAGCATCTTTTGACATCATGAAAGAGAAAAGACTGTAAGAATTCTAAGTTACACTTAAGAGCGAAAATGTATACATCTCCTTTTCCACCTGCAGTTGATTGAAAACCTACATTACGAGTTTTCTGATGACTGAAACCACTGCTGTCTTTATTTAAAAGAGAAATAGAATATAGAAATACTCTGTGACACTTACTAGGGAAATAGTTTTCAGTGCATGATTCCAAAAAGTGTGATCTATCTACAATATCAATTTAGAAATTCAGAAATTTCGACAAAAAGTTTTGATAGTAGATTTCAGAACACTTTTGCATGGATTGCAAGATTATTTTTTTACACAGAATTTTTCTTAAATTAACTGTAAGGCACTGTTTGACCAAGCATCATCTGAGACATGTTCTGTTTGACCTCTCCATTGTTTCACACTTCCCTTTTGGCATTTTGATACAATTGAGCTTTCCACACTAAAAAAGCCTGTACCAATTTTTTTCTTTTTGTCTTTAGATATAGCTAATTAAATAGTTATAGACCAAATCAGTGAATCATTATTAGTGTGAAGAAGAGCAATGGGGCTGGTTTGGTTTGGTTTTGTTTTGTTTGGTTGTTTTTTTTTATTTTTAAACCTTTTTTTCTTCAGAAGAAAATGGTCATTGTAACAATAGCAATTATGTTAAAACTTTCTGGTGCATTTGTTTGATGTTTGCACTGATAATTTTTTTCAGTTAATTTAATTTCTATTTAAATATAAGACTATGAATAGAAATTTTAAACAACTTAGTGCAGCATTCTGCAGTGGCACATTAAGCAGCGTTAGGAACTGTTTGACACTCATGGTAATCAAATGAGGTACATTTAGGCATCTGACTAGAAACAAATATTTATAAGAAGCTTTCTATTCCTCTTTGAATTAGAAATACCTGAATTTTGAAATTTTCAAAACCTGTGGCCTTTTTAATTTTCTTTTCATTATTTTTTAGCATTTCTCTACATCTATTAATCTTGCAATTTAACATTGAAAGTACTCTGTCATAAAATACCATCTTCTGTGTTCTTCACACAATTTAAATCTCTTGAGGAAAGAAGATAAATAGTATGATAGATTCCACTGTCTTTAAAATTTGTTTCTGTAACTCAGTGGCCTTGCTTGCATTTCTTTGTAGAAGACCATTTAAATTGAGTGTGTTTGGGTTATTTTCTAATGTTATAGGAAATGTTTTTGTTAATTATTCTTGCCATTCCCAGTCTGGTTTGTCAGGTCAGTATTCTGATAAATGTATTATAACTTTGTATTTTGTCTTCCATTGTGTTGTCAGTGATGAATTACGAAATCTTTTCAAACTGCTACTGTGAAATGATAAATGCTGCTTGTAGAGTGCTTCCCAGAAACTTAATGCTGCTGCTCTTTTTAGTTTTGAAGGTTTCTTACATGTCACTAGAAGACTTAGATATGTGAAAACACAGTTACTTTTCAAACAAAGTGGATCTGAAACTCCTTCACATGCTATTCCACTTGGTCAAAACTGTGGGAGGAGAGGAAGGATGAAGAGCAGATGGATTGTGGATTACTTGCAGTTATTTTGCTTTTTGGCATTTGTGAACATACCTGATAGAGTAGTAAGAAGTCCTGATTTTGCTGGAAGAAAGTGGTTTTGTAGATGTAGTATTTGTTATATTTGGGGATCCTGGTTTTGGTCAACACTGCATTGTTTCATACTATGAAAAACTCTGTCCTGTTGCAGAATAAATTTATGTAATTTAGGTAGGTGACCAAATTCACAGGTATTTGTCTGAAGAGAATACAGAAAAAACACTTGCCTACCCTATGAGAATTTTTATATATGGGAAAGAAAGGTAGACTTATCTCCTCATTTTTTAACTTCCTTTTTTTATTTGCTCAGCAAATTATTTTTTTTGTGCTACCATTATTTTGCAATTAACTGTTTCTTCCCATGTCAAATGTAATTTCTATTACTTCCTATCTTTTCCTGGAAAATTCCTTACATGCTGTTGCTGAGCTGTTTAGATATAAAGAGCAGGAAATATACTACTGATACTCCTGCCACCCTCTGAGGAGAGGAAGAGAATTTACAAGAAATAGTTTGTTACTCAAAGTTGAAGCTAGCCATCTCAACTTCACTGTAGAACGTTGATCTACTGTGTCATCTCACAATACTTAATCAACTTCAAACTTTGCAGTATCTTCTGTGATACTAATTGCAGAGTAGAAGTTATCAGTAAGGCTCATTCTTTGGTACTAGAAATTCTGAAAGATAATTTCCTGTATAATTTCAGTACAGGAGTGAGGAATGTGGAAATATGAAAACTTACATAAAGAAAATTATTTTCTTTTTATTGCCTTTGGAATTGTTGGTGAATTCTTTCTTGAGCTATGTTTATTTAACTCAAGATATAGCAGTGGTGCTCTTCAGTTGAATAACAGTTGTCAAATACTGATTACAGTTTTTTTTCTATTAGACGAGCAAGTGCCGCACTCAACTGCTTAAAACGTTTTCATGAGATGAAGAAAAGAGGACCTAAACCTTACAGCCTCCACTTAGATCATATTATTCAGAAAGCGATCTCAACCCACCAAAAAAGGGATCGGTACCGTGTGCAGAAAGACATCTTTATTTTAAAGGTATTACCATTATTGATTTTTCAAAACAGAATTTGATTTTGTATTTTGGAGACTTAGATCCCACCCCTCTCAAGCTTCACAACCTCATTTAATTCAGAACTATTTATGTGACTTTTTTTCTTGTAGAATTTTTTTTATTTAATTTGTCTTCTAGCTACTTGTGGATACTATATTGTATTTCTAGAAATTGAGGACTGAAATTACAATAATTTTTAATGCTTTTTAATCCCAATTATCTTTTACTATTAGACTTTTAATGCAGTGTTATAACCATGCAATTTACTTTCAAATGCAAAATACTGTGGAGCGTAGCCCTTGTAATGATTATTACATGAACAGTAAGTATATTATGTAACAAGACATGATGCAGGGAAACTTTAGTTTTTTGTGTTTGTATTTCAGGATACAGAAGAAGCACTTGTAATGAATCTTCGAGACAGCCAAGTTCTCAATCATAAAGAGAATCTTGAGTGGAATTGGAATCTCATAGGGACCATACTGAAGGTGAGCATAAAATGGGCGTGATACTATTTTTATTAAATTATTTTGGGGGAGGTCTCCATTTCACATGTAAGCTTTGACTTTCTAATATCAGTTCTGTACTATATCCCATAATCTGTTTTATTTCAGAAAATTAGGATCTCATGGATTTAAACAGTGCTGATATAATCTCTTTGTATACAGCCCTTAAACTATATACAAAAAATATACTAGAGTTAAATTCACAGGTTTCTTAATAAGCATATATTAAATTTTATATAACTTTATTTGTATAGAAATAGACTTTATAGAATGAGATATAATGACTTTAAAGCTGCTAATACTTTAGACTTCAGTCCAAACTACATAGGGATACTGCCTTATTCAGTTTCATAGCAGGTTTTTTTTTTTAAAAAAGAAATAATGTGTGCTGAATGTTAAGGCTGGAGGTGATCAAGCATCAGATGCTTAAACTGAGCCACATATGAAAACTTCAGTAGTATGCAGTTTTATTGTATGTTTTAAACTAATACAAATAATCCCATACCATCAAGTTCATTACAAAATGAATTTGTTTTCACAAAATACAGGAAATATCTCTGACAGGGGCTACATTATCTTAAATATATTTAAGTACAGCTTTTAAGGTACTACCTCTTTTTTAAGCAGAGGACTTAACTTTCTTTGAGTAAGAAAACTTTCTGAATACTTGGTATGTTCTTAGAGCCAAAATATCTCCTATTATTCTGTGCATCAAAGCCATCTTTCCATTGTTACCCCCAAGTAACATTTTCTAACATTTTCTTACTGTCGTCTTTACTATGTTGTTATAAAGATGGGAAAAGTACAAAACAGGATTAATGGTGATGGACATAACCAAGATTATATTAAAAAAAAAAGGCACCATATTTTTTACCTTTGATTCAGTATTAAAGATATTATCAAGAAACTGCTCTTTAGAATCTCAGTTTTTAATTTGTCTGCGTAGTACTGTGACAATGGAAGTTTTATGTAGTTGACAACTAAGGTGTTTTTGGAGGTTTTTTTTTTCCTCCCCTGAAATTTAGGTCAAGCTGTCAGTTTCCTTGCTATCTCAGACCTCCCCTGCAGTATATTTTCTAGTGTCCTGTCAAACAGTTCTAAATGTCTCAAAATCAGAGACATCTGTCTTTCAGAATAAGACGTTACTGTGTTTTCCAGTTAAATTCCAACCACTTCCATTCCTGTTAACATTATCCTAGCTTACACTAGTGTTGTGCAGTTTATCAGAGTGGTCCATCTTTAGTCCTTGAATTGGCAGGATCCAGATTTCAGTGTTTGGACTTCACCATCTCATGTGGCTACTCACCTCCCTCTCATCTCAGTCGCAACCTTGTGGCTGTGGAGCATCATCTTTCCTACCACCTCACTACTTGCATCTCATGTGGTCCCTTACTGCCTTTTTTTACTTGCTCAGCTTGTTGTCTAAGCTGCTAAAAGAGCAGGAAAAGTGGCAGTGGTCAAGATGGAGGAGTTGAGCTGTGTTAACAGTAGAGCTTCATACACTTAATCTGGCACTGTGGGTTCAATCTTACTAGTGTAGTCAATTTTACTAATCATTAACTAGTGCACTATATGTCTTAATACTACTATACCAATTGGAAATGTGGAACTGTATTGCTTAGGTAGGAAAGAAAAATGTTTGATGCACTTGTTTCCATCCCTTCTGTGGTGGTTTAGTCCCTGCCGGGGTCTGAGACCACGCGGCCGCTGCCCCCCCCCACAAAGGGAGTGAAGTACAAAGCCCCGGGCTGGGATAAGGAAGGTTTAATACAACAGTGTAACAGCAACAACAACAAACAACAACAATAACAACAAGAGCAACAGTAATAACAATGAACAGAGCAAAATAGCTACCAAACCAGCAGTGAGAAGCGAGCGATGGTATAACACACGTGCTAACCGACCGGTCACCTCAGCGGCAGGATGTGACATCCGCTTGGGATCTGAATAACCCGGCTGGAGCTCCCCCCACTGATGGGGAAACTTAACCCTATCCTGGCTAAACCAGGACATATTCCAAGAAAGTACTAGTAGCAACAAAAGTAAATCTAAAACCATAGAGACAACAGATGGCTGTAAAACCAGAGGAAAATATAATATGAAGAAAGGATAGGTCCAGAAGAGAGTATTATAGCTTTGTGTGATCCTTTTTAAAACATCTTACAAAGTATCAACAGAGGAGTTTACCATTTTAATAAGCAATATTTAAGTGAACCATAACACAAAAATGATTATTTTTAAACCAAAATGGATTAATAGTGAAAACAATAAAACTCAATTTCCCTGTTATGTGTATCAAAATTTGTTTGCTGTTTGCAGAGAAGAAACGGAGAAAAACTGTTTATTTTTTGTTAGCGTGTCATAGCTTGCTATTTTTGTTAGAATTATGGACTTGTACACATAGCATGCACCTGACATTTCCTGTCCTTCTCTAGAAAATACTAGAAAAGTTCTTGGAGCAAGAATGTGGACTTTTCAATAAAATAAGGGGTTATTTTATAGGCAACATTAGATGCAAGAAAACTTACGCTTCTGATTATTAGGTGAATAGAACCATAATAGAAGTGAGTAAATTTTAGTGATTAATCAAGGACTGATGTACAAATTTCATATAATGTTATATTTGCTGTTTTTTCTAGTGGCCAAATGTAAATCTAAGGAACTATAAAGATGAACAGTTGCACAGGTATGTAAAAATTACATAGACTTCCTTTGAAGAAAGAAATTTGGAAAAACTGGGTTTTAATGTTGTAATAAACTATTCCTTGATGTGTCACATTTCTAAAACTTAATCTATAGATAAGCAGCAAAAATGAAAATTTAATTGATTAGGTTGCTGTATTTGCTTTAAATAAACAGGTCTTTAAGCTTTAGTGTTTTCTATGCACAGATACTGTATATATTTACTCCCTAAACAAGGATCATATCAGCTTTTCAAATGCCCTGTTTAATTTTAAACCTTACAGTATTACGTCTTTGATATTTCATACATTGATGTTTGATGTCAGCACTTGTCAAATTTTGACAGAACAGGTCTACAGTTGTACAGTAAAGCTTTCATCACAAACCAAGAGGAAGTTATTTCCAGTTGCTATTAATGGCAAGAGAAGCATGTATGATTCGAAAAGACAGTACAGCTCCTGATTCCTTTCATGTCTGTTGGCGTTAAAGCATTTTTATTACTTTTGTGCATGTGTGGTAATGAACATTAGTTCTTGGATGTCACTTTTAGCATGCATTTCAGAAATTGATTCAATTAAACAAACTACTTTGAAGAGTAGTTCTGTATTTGTAGGCATGGAAAGCTACTTCTACATGAATTTGAGGAAAAACCTAAAGCTAAAACATATCCTGAAAGGATCACACTACATCATTTTAAATTTTTACTAAAAAGTAATCAGGCAACTTTTTATATAGTGTTCCCAGCATAAGTGATAGTCCCATTGTAATCATAGTCATAATTTAATTTTGCATTTGTGTTTTTTTCTGATTTTGTTTTTCCTTAAACATTAATTCCTAATCTATACTTTGTGGTAAAGAATTATTTACCAAATCCAGTGGTTTATAACATTGCTTCTCTAAAGGAAAATCTGCAGTCCTAGCTGTGACACTTGCATCCACTCCTCTACCTACCTACCTGGGACAGTGTTCCTGTTCCCTGGTTTTGTGCTGCACTCAAGCATTGTTCACTGCCTAAATAATTTAATTCCAAATAAATTCCAAATAAATTGAGTGTGTGAGCCAGCACAGGCAGGATGCAGGAACAACCACAAACCATGGATGAAATGCAAAGAGTAAATTTATTCCTGTTACCTCATGACTCAAGGGATCTCCACAGCAACACCCGGGCAAAGGCGCACAAGCGGGGACGCAGGCACTGCGGAGCTCGGTCATTGCTAGCCAGGGCAAGAAGGGAAAAAGGGAAAAAGAAAGAGAAGGAGCCCGACCTGCTGCTTCTGCCTGTATCTATCAGGGATTTTTGCAGGCGTACTTTTCCCCTGTGCTTTGCTCTTTGCCACAGCAGGGCAGGAATCTCAAGGATGTTTGATAAGGTGCCTCTGAGTCTCTCACAGGCCTGTGTTATCTAAATGCAGACATTCTACCCGTCAAGCACACAGGGCTAAACAACAATTAGTGCGATATATGTGTTTTTCGACACCTCAGCTGCAAGTCACTTGAACATGTTTACGATTCTCACCAATCTTCTGTTGTATTCCCACATTGAGAAAACCTAGGACTGAGTTACTGTAAAACTTCTACAGTTGGTTGATCCTTTCTACAGGATTGTGGGTTAGATGCTTTAATGACTTTAAAATGCTGCTGTTCTTGTTTAATTTTAAGCCATATTTTTGATATAGATCCCTTCATTTTGTAGAGATACAGTTAATGCAGTGTGTGCATATACATGTGCATGTATATACATATATACACATTTAAGTATACATGTGTATATATACACTCACATATAAATGTTGTCACGTCCCGCTCAGACGAGGGAGACAAGTGACTCAGATTCGCAAATCCCCAATGGAGCGGACAACATGTCTCCAAGTCCAAACATTTATTAACTACTCACAATGTACTAATTGAACACACGATAGTTGGCTAAGCTATAGCAAGCTGTGGCAAGCAATATAATATGCCTTGCATTTCTTAATAGGAAAGGGAAAAGAGGGAGAAAGAGGGAATGGGGAGATACAGATCACCGGTCTGGGTTTCTGCGCTGATCCCGCTGACGAGGGTTCCGGGAGGCACGGGAGGCGGCCGTCTTTTTCGCTGGCATCCGTCTTCTTCGCTTCACTGCACTCTCTCTGGCTGGCTGCCCCCCCACCTCCTTCATTCCTCTTGATTTATACCCACTTTCCTGGGGTCCGTCCCCTAGGTCGACCCACATACCTACGTATCCCATGTACAGGGAGGGGTAAGGTGTTTCATGGGATGATGTAATTAGCATGATCATGTTAGCCCTCGTTAGCATATTGAGGGGTGTAAACTTTAATATGCATTTCGTGGATAATGAAGCAAAGGTCATTCACCGGACAGATGGCCCTTGAAGTTTGTCCAGGTGCACCAGAGAAGAGCCGTCCTGTCTCCACAGGGCTCCCTCCTCCAGCCCCATCTTGTGTTTTTCGGGCAGCCTTATCAGCTTCGACCTCCACAGAATGCACCCTGTGACTCATAGTTTTGTCTTGCGAGTGTTTGAGGCATTTCTTTGATCAGCCTCAACTTTTGCTTTCCCAGGCTGTTTTTCTTAGTTTCTTGCAGGCCTAGTTTCTCGTCTCTCACAGCCCACCCCGTGACTCAAACACTCCAAGTTCTTATTTGACCGTTGTGATCTCAAAAGGTATAGGGAAAAGGAAGACAGAAGGGGAGAGAACATATATCTAATTGCTGCAAGGCATACAGCTAAAAGCAAAAATTTGCATAATATCACAATACTAATAATTACAAGCCATCTTCCCCACCCCGTGAGTCCTGAGGATCCCAGTGATGTGACCCATGATCCAGGGTTCCCTCCATCAAACTAGTCCCACAGTCAAAATAAAAGAAGTTTTCACTTCCCGTTGGTGATCTTCTTCATCATGGCACGGGTCTCCTCTATAGAGGTGGTGGCATTGTGGATGGTGATGAAGCATTGTCCTCCAGTTAGATTCAGCACACCGCACAGTCCATGTTCCTTCAGCAATGCCGGCCGGATTCTGCAACGCCATCTTAGATGCTTGTTGGGTCTGCACCTTCAATTTCTTAAAGGCATACCTTGTTAGTACATATAATTGCTAAGTTAAATTTTCTAAAACTATTTGAGGTTACACAGTTACATTGTCATGTCTATAAGGATTTAAATGGGAATACAATTGAATATTCAGGTACAATCCATTAATGCTTAATTTGTGGGATCAGACCCCTCCAGCTAGACTTTGATTACTTCATCTTGCTGTTGATGGATGTGGTGTTGTAAGGACCACATACAGTTATATGGGCTAGCACTGTAATCTGTTTGGTATTTGCAAGTACCAGTTTGCAGTCACAGGTGACTCACAGGTTTCCTTAATTTTGGAAGTGATTCTGTACCTGTAAGATTTCCTGGATTATTGATTGTAGTTGATTGGTAATGATTTATTACACACTCAGCAGGTATGATTCCACAAATTATATAGTAATATAAGCAGATTACAAATAACAACTAGCCAATAATGCCTACAACCACTAAAAGTGCTAGAAGTAACATAGGTCTCCTGTTGTCCAGGATCAATGCCCTGTAAAACAAATATATGCATAACAAAACAATGATGTTGGTAAGTCGTGGGCATCCATTAATTCTCCACCAGCTGTTTATCTTCATTACTGCATCTGGCACCCGTTGTGGCCATCATGGTTCAAGGGGTTTTAGGGCCTGCTTTAAAAGTCCATTGGTGCGTTCCACAATCCCATTTGCTTGGGGATAGTATAGAGTATGGAAAATCCACTGAATTCCTTCATCTTGAGCCCACTCCTGAACCACCCCGGCAGTAAAGTGACTACCATTGTCTGATTGGATCGATTTGGGCTTAGGCAAGAAGCTAAACCAACATTTTAAACCCTTCACTGTATTTTCTGCATTTGCTTGAGATACAGCTTCTGCTTGGGTTAGGCCCGATGCTATTTCCACCCCCACCAATACATAACATTTTCCCTCGGAGAGCCAGAAAGGGCCGATATAATCCACCTGGTTGTTTAGCAGGTGGGCAGGGTGATTTTCTGACTGGTGTGCAGCAACCCATCCTACTAAAAAGGACTTCTGTTTTGCAATGTTTAAGATTTCCTCCCACTTTTCACGCTGCCACACCGGTACCTGATTTACTTCCCTTGGAGGGATTTGAGCAAGCTCCTGTGCTAGTGCATAATGAGCGATGGTCGGCGAATGACAATATCCCTGGGGGAAACGTGTAAAAGTAAATTGCACGCCTTCCCATGTAAAGGCAAAGCGATCTCTGTCTGCCTCCTGCAGCTCTGCTCTTACCAGAGTGATCCCCTCCCTTGCACCTACTGGTAAGGCGTAAGGTTTCACATTAACAGTTTTAGAAGGAGGAAGCGCAGGCGCTTGCTGTAAAAGTCTTATAGAGGCAGTTTGGGACCCAAATTTCCATTCCCTTTCTTTTGAATCCACCCAGGCTTGTCCCTTCAATAGATCAAGTCCCAGGATATTTGTGGGGAAATTTCCCAGGATCATAATAGCCTCTGTTGCAGATTCATTCCCAGGTAACCAGCATTTCACACGAGCAGTCGGCTGTGGCTTAGAGTCCCCAAAAACATCTGTAACCCAGATCTGCTTTTTGTCAGCAATTATGCCATTCCGCTCGGCAACCTCAGTTTGGAGTGCTGAAATCTGAGCACCCGTATCTACTAGAAATGTAACTGGAGTTTTAAAGGGACCGAGCGGAAAGGTAATCAACAAGTCTCCTTTAGTATTCTCTGTGAGCCTCCTTAAGTGGACCCACCCGCCATCCCCCGGCTCACTTACTGGGGATGGCGCATCCAGTTTCCCGACCCTAAATCAATCAAGTCCTCTTCAGGGGCAGTTGGTGTTTGAGAAGCAATTACCACCATCTCGTTAGTTTTCAGTTCTGTCTCCCCCTTTGCCCGAAAGGTCCGCTCGGATGGGGGGGGCTGTTTTCTTTTGTCTTTCCAGGCTCGAATGAGCTTTTCTAAAAGTGTGGTAGGCATACCATCCATTATCTCTCGGGGAATCCCCTGTCCAACTCCCTCAGTCCACAAGAGGTTTCTCTTTGCTTTTAAAACTTGTGGAGGGGAAGGAGACAGATTTTCCTTCTGTTCCACTCTGCGTACCGAGGGCTTATGTTTACCCGTTCCCCCGGTAAGGCCCATTCTCCGGCCGTAATTTATTAAGTCCTGAGCTATCTCTCCCCAGGTCATGGCTTCTCCCCCTGCCCGTCTCCCCCCTCGTGGGGCTAACGCATTCCGCAAACGATCTTGTAATTGCACTGCATGTGATTTCAAAGAGTCCGGCAAGCCCCGAATCAGGGGAGTCATTTGATCAGGGTTAGCAATTAAAAGCATCGGGGAAGGCTGCTGCGGAACCAAACGCCTGTCATGCATTAATTGGAGACAAGCAGCCTTCTGCAGACTTTCAGTCAAATGATTTATGGTTGGGGTCTCAATACATACTGGATCCCCCCTTTCCAAGGGGTCCAGACCCCCAGCCCAATAAGCAGCTCGTTGAGTTAACGACCACGGCTCTCTCTGGTCGTCAGTAACTAAGAAAACCCCTGGCCCCCAGTACCCCTGGGCCTCATCTTCTGATAACAAAATTCGGTCGCCACCAGTCAAAGATACCCTCCACACGTATTCAGTTTCAGTTTCACTAGATCGTCTGGTATATTTCTCCTGAATTTTTGCAAGCTCAGTTGCTGGATATGGTGTAGTTCGAGTGGTGACCTGCGGAGCTCTTCCACCCTGACCCTCGGTGGTCTCCGTTTTAATTAATGGTCTTAAATTTGCCCCCTCATTTTCGGGGTAAAAAATTTCTCGGCTTATCTCTAAATCCTTTGTGGGATACAAGGGTCTGGCTGTTGCTTTTGCCAGACTTGTAACTCCCTGTTCACTATCCGGAACAGAGCCGAGATCTGTCCGGTTGCAGGTTTGTTGTTCATTCCCCTCTTTTTCGGACCGTGAGATTTTTTCTCGGTCCAAGGCATCTAACAGAGCCGTGTGAAGTCGCCGAGAGGTGTTACGCTCATCAGCTAATTGGCTTTTCAAAACTTCAGTTTGCTCTTGCCAGAGTTTAGCTTTTTGTTCAGTAACTTTACGTTCCTCAATCAATTGATCCTGGAGAGCTTTTACCAGATCTTGTAACGATTCAATCATTTGCCCTTCTAATTGTTTCTTAGCATGTTTATCTTTTTGGGCTGCAGTCAGTGCTGCCCCTAATACAGCACACACTACAGCTTTTCCTTTGCCTGGTCGCGACCCTCGCACCCCCGCAAGTACACTGATATAGCTTGCCACTGCTTCTGGATTATGCCAATTATCGTGGGCCCAAACCTCTACTAAAGGAGGAGGACAAGCCTTATACTCCTTCAGTTTCTCAAAAATAGGGGAGCAGTCAAGCGCCGACATTTCCTGGCCAGTCATGGCTTGCCACTGCTCGAACCTCTCCTGGCTTAGAGCTGAGAGGTCACTTCCCGATTCTCCCTGTCCGAGTTTGTCGGATAGAGAATCAGTATCCCTGCGACCCTTTCCCAGCATAGAGCTGAGGGGCCAATTCCCAGTTCTCCCTGTCCGAGTTTGTCGGATAGAGAACCAGTATCTCATAAGACTTTCCGACACCGAAGGGGATCCTGCCGACTACGCCAATTTTAATGTCACGTCCCGCTCAGACGAGGGAGACAAGTGACTCAGATTCGCAAATCCCCAATGGAGCGGACAACAAGTCTCCAAGTCCAAACATTTATTAACTACTCACAATGTACTAATTGAACACACGATAGTTGGCTAAGCTATAGCAAGCTGTGGCAAGCAATATAATATGCCTTGCATTTCTTAATAGGAAAGGGAAAAGAGGGAGAAAGAGGGAATGGGGAGATACAGATCACCGGTCTGGGTTTCTGCGCTGATCCCGCTGACGAGGGTTCCGGGAGGCACGGGAGGCGGCCGTCTTTTTCGCTGGCATCCGTCTTCTTCGCTTCACTGCACTCTCTCTGGCTGGCTGCCCCCCCACCTCCTTCATTCCTCTTGATTTATACCCACTTTCCTGGGGTCCGTCCCCTAGGTCGACCCACATACCTACGTATCCCATGTACAGGGAGGGGTAAGGTGTTTCATGGGATGATGTAATTAGCATGATCATGTTAGCCCTCGTTAGCATATTGAGGGGTGTAAACTTTAATATGCATTTCGTGGATAATGAAGCAAAGGTCATTCACCGGACAGATGGCCCTTGAAGTTTGTCCAGGTGCACCAGAGAAGAGCCGTCCTGTCTCCACAGGGCTCCCTCCTCCAGCCCCATCTTGTGTTTTTCGGGCAGCCTTATCAGCTTCGACCTCCACAGAATGCACCCTGTGACTCATAGTTTTGTCTTGCGAGTGTTTGAGGCATTTCTTTGATCAGCCCCAACTTTTGCTTTCCCAGGCTGTTTTTCTTAGTTTCTTGCAGGCCTAGTTTCTCGTCTCTCACAAATGTGTGTGCTAATATATACAGTATATTTATTGCTAATAATCCAGACTAGAATACATCTCATTTGACAAAATTTAAAGAAGCCCTCAGATTTCCTTTATAATTGGTCCTGTGTTTGGAGTTGGGATAGTTGCTTGCTCTCACTTTTTTAACTAAAAGCAGTGCTTTAGTTATATTTTCTTAATGCTTGGCATATCTACTTTCAGATAGAACATTCCTTGTTCTTTTAAAGCACAAATGTGTTTATTTTTTTACTAAGAATTGATGGGTGGAAGCTCTTTGCTGAAGATTTATTCCTGCAATGCAAATTTCAAGCTATATTGTTCATGATTTCAAAAAGTTTGAGCGAGAGTCTGCATTTGCAATCACTGTGTTGTGCTTCAGAAATGCTTAAGTGAGGTGAATGAAAATACTGTTGCTGAATAAATATGGCCTTTTTCTGGAAGAGCATAATTATTTTTTTTCACAGTAGGGTTAACTATTATTAGCTAAAGAAAAGTCATCACACAAACATTAAAGCAGACTCTTCTGTAGCTCTTTGTAAGTCTAGAAAGTATAGTCTTTGAAACTCACCACAGGATAAATTACAGCAGAATAAATTATAAGCATGAGAATGAGAAGGAAGCTATGGCTTTGAAGAGCATAGAGATTCTGAGTTCCTTTGCTTATTTTAAGTCATGGCATAGAAAACCCTTCATAACAAATAGTACAGCTGCATCTCTGAAATCATGTCTGGATAGACTCATTACTGATACCTGCTACTCTCTTTTAATAACTTCTGAAAATTTATTGCAAATAAGCTAATTTAGTGCTAAAATATACCAGCATCATTTTGTAATGTGAGACTGTCCTTGTCTTACTGAAAAATAATGAATTCTTTTTTACTTTCCATAGGTTTGTAAGGAGATTGCTATATTTTTACAAGCCTAGCAGTAAACTGTATGCCAACCTGGATTTGGACTATGTCAAGGCTAAGCAGCTCACTGTAGTGGGTTGTCAGTTTACTGAATTTCTTCTTGAATCAGAAGAGGTAAGAAATTTTCACCTACAAGACTGGAGATAGAATGAGTAGTGCTGCTGTATGCCACTTAGAGGGGAAAAAAACCCTTATTTTTAGTAAAGACTTCTGTAGACTTTGGGTGTTAAACCTAAAATGATCAATGTAATTAAGAAATAAAATCTTGAATTGTCCATATAGGACACTGGGGAGATGACTGTGTTTAAGTAGGAGTTTTATTAAATACAGCTTTATTAAATGTAACTTAGGGTTTGGGTGTGGTTCTTTGGGTTTTGGGGTTTTTTTCCCATGTATATCCTTTGTTTCTCTGCCTCCTTTCTTCTTGTGTGCTAAAGACTTTTATGCCTCAGGCTAGAAGAAAATATCATTGAAAAATGCTTTTCTTGGAAAGAATAGAATTGGTCCTAAGATGTCTCCAAGCAAAACTCCTTTTATTTGCCTTGAACCTTTTTCTTTAGTCCGAGTTGTTTTTGCCAAATAGCATTTCTATTTTGTATCTGTATTGTGTTTGTACATTTTAAGAAACTTTAAATGATGGATTTCAGTAAAGGAGAGAGACCCAGTTCTGTTACTAGTAAAAGCTATTAATCTTTATTTTGTTAGGATGGACAAGGCTACCTGGAGGAATTGGTTAAAGATATTGTAAATTGGCTCAATTCTTCATCGGGAATGAAACCTGAACATAGTCTTCAAAATAATGTGTTACTAAATACCCTTAGTCAGCACTACTTTTTGTTTTTTGGTACTCTCTCTTGTTACCCTCATGGAGTGAAAATGCTTGAAAAATGTAATGTGTTTCAGTGGTGAGTGTTTTTATTCTGTTTGAATTGTGGTTATGGGTATAATTGTTATGAAACTTGTAAACCGTGCATGACCACTGTCTATAAAGCTGAAAACTTTAAAATTATTTTGATTTATTTTCAAGTAAAGATCCTCAGTTGTGGGGGTTTTGGGTGGGTTTTTTTTTAAGAGGTCTTTTAGTCTCTCTTACTGAACAGATATGGGTGATTGTGTTACAAAATAGCTTATTTTTTTCCTGTCCACACCTATCTGACAGAAATCAGTATCAGGAACGATGATACTCTACTGAAATGTTTTTGGTTTTGTTTTTTTAAAAAAAGAAGTCCAACAAACTGGTAGGTATCATAATGTGGGTGAAATGTGACAATGCATGTTATACCTAAACTTCAGTCCAATATATTTGAGTAAAGCTGTGGAGTTCCAAATTTTGTTCGGGTACAAATAAACTTACTTTCCTTTGGGAGTAATTTGGTCAGTGGCCAGTTTATTTCAAATATAGTGAATTTTAAGAGAAAATTCAAGTGTTTTGATGTACTCTTTTTAAATTAAGTTGGTTTTATTGCTTATTAGAATGCAAGTTTTTTACTAGCTACAGAAAACTTTGTTTACAATAAAATCTAGACAGTTTATAGGACTAACCTTATGGCAGGCTGTATACACAGAATGTTTTAGAATGTGTAATTGTTCACGGAGCTTCATGAACTGTTATTTTTATACTCATAATCACCAATCCAACTATACTGAAAAAACTGTTACATGGCAATTATAAAAAAATGTTGTTTTGGGGGTATTTTTCCCTTGTAGTTTAGTGCATTATTTGGTCTCTCTTTGATTCTAACAACTGTAACAGTTTAAAGTCACTTCATTTCATATGAGACCTTACTTTGTATTGTGTGTTTATAGAACTGAAAATCTAATTCACAGTGGTTAAGTTTAAATTATTGATTGAATAAATAAGTGGGTTTGAGTGGGTTCAAATACTAATTTTTATTTTCTCCCCCCTACCCCCCAGTCTTCTTAATCTTTGTTCTTTGAAGAACCAGGATCACTTGTTAAAATTGACTGTTTCTAGTTTGGATTACAGCAGAGATGGATTAGCCAGAGTCATTCTTTCTAAAATCCTGACAGCAGCTACCGATGTAAGTTTGATTCAATTTATGTTGCATTGTTATTTGCCACTAAATGTTTATTTTGTTATTCAAGGTGTGTGACTTTAAGATAATATTTATGCAGAAAGATTTTTATTTTTGTATTTAGAGAAATAAAACTCCTACTCATATAGCTTTTGAATCTGCTGTGGACTTCACACCTTGTATTGTGCTCAAGAAATTAAGTCATTCAAATTAAGTCATTCTTGAACCTTTAAGAAAAAGAGAAATCAATGAGGTGTAACAATAGACAAGCAAGCATTAATGTCAGGGAAATTAAGTTGAAATCTAACTAGGAAAGAACTTTCAGTACTTCCGGGAGAGCTTCTGTCACCTGGACAAGGCAGAGTATGCTGTAGAATGGATACAGGAGTGGATAAGGTAGACACTAGCTTTAAATATACCTCATTGTATTTAGGAAGAGGAGAGGGAAAGAAAGAAATAAAGGATATTTCTCTGAGACTAACAAAGATTTGACAATTCTTATAGGTAAAGAGAGGAGTCGGAAAGTAATAGTTAGGGTTGAAGGAATGACTCACTGAAAGAAGAGAGTAAGGCTCCCTACTGACTGTTTAAGTAATCTTTCAAACAAGTAATGACTGATATCCTTTCTCCAGAGGTGTTTTATGCCTAGTCTGAGCAAGGAACTAGAAATTCATGTTGTGAGGACACATGCCTTTGTCTTTATTAGACTTGTAAGCTTCTGTTAGATGACTGCTCATTAAAAGCAGTTTAGACAGTGGAACTTCATTTAGCTGTTTCTATTGAGATTTTGTGCTAATGAGTACTGGCCTCCTCCACCACCTCCCAGCTATTTTTCCTTCATAAAAAGAGGCCATACAAGGGGGAGGAGCACTCCACCATTTCAGTTTCTTCCAAATGCAGCTAGTTAACAAATAGAAAAAAGTCCAGGCATGCTGTCACAGTCTTCTCAATGAGGTTTACAGTTCCACAGATTATTTTAGGCATTTTATTATGAATTAGTGTTTGTGTTTTAGATTTTGAGAAAGCTTTATTGATTCTGAAATCTAAGATATGAGAACTTAAATTACGTTTTGAGAGAGATTCTTCCGAACTTTTTTCAAGCATTCAGTACTTACACCAGAAGCTTTATGTAAGTAGGAACAGGTTGATCTTCTTCCAGATGTTTTATAAATACCTACTTTTAACTTTCTGGGTGTGTGTCGTATCTCCTCTCCCCCCCCCCCCCCCNGATTAATGAACAATGGGTAGTAAACACTTCTTGTACTTCAGATGTGACTAGGATAGACAGCATTCTCCAGCACCTTAGAAATTAAGAAAGCTTGTAGAGCCGTGTGCTGGCTTTGGCTGGGATAGAGTTAATTTTCTTCATAGCAGCTACCATGGGGCTTTGTTTTGGATTTGTGCTGGAAACAGTGTTGATAACACAGGGATGTTTTAGTTATTGCTGAGCAGTGCTTACACAGAGTCAAGGCCTTTTCTGCCTCTCACCCCACCTCACCAGCGAGTGGGCTGGGGGTGCACAAGAAGTTGGGAGGGGACACAGCCGGGACAGCTGACCCCCGCTGACCAAAGGGATATCCCAGACCATATGGTGTCATGCTCAGCAATAAAACTTGGGGGGAGGTTGGTGCGGGGGGCCACTGCTTAGGGACTGGTTGGGCATGGGTTGGTTGGTGGTAAGCAATTATTTTCTTTTGCATCACTTATTTTTCTTGGATTTTGCTTTCCTCTCATTGTTTTTTTTTCTTTTTTTTAAAATTTATTTTCAATTATTAAACTGTTTTTCTCTCAACCCATGAGTTTTCTCACTTTTACCTTTCCAATTCTCCCCTCCCCATCCCACTAGGGGGAAGTGAGGGCTGTGTGGTGCTTTGTTGCTGTCTAGGGTTAAACCACAACAAGCCCAGGTTTACCCATTTCAGTTCTGGTCTGTTTGGGATTGTGAAAAGGATTAGAGATCATGATCTGAGTTTTAATAGGCCTCACTGGTATTACCATGAGTATTTAATGCCAAACCTTGACAGATGTCAAGGTAGAACTCCTTGGAAAAGCAAAGGCACATTATACAGGCTCAGAAACTTAAGAACTCAAATTTTGGATCTCCAACCTAAATAATTAGTTTTAAAAATAGAAATCTTTCTTGCTAGAAACACTGATACTTTCTCACATCCGTGATGTTTTAAGGTCTCAGCCTATGTTAGTAGCCTATGGCTACTGAGTTCTAATGTTTCTATTTTCCAGTCTCACATTGATGCATGGATCTAGCAATGTTCTCTAGGGAAACAGCAGAGATTAAGTAACTGTCTTTTTTTGGAAATCTCTTGAAATGTAAAAGAATAGAAATAATTAGGATATGTCTTCTCAACTGCCTAGCACTGACTTATGAGAAAGGTTACAGTTTTATTTATAAAATATGTGCGCTGATATGGGTCAGTAGTCCTTAATATCAGTTAGGTGTGCAGTCAGGTATAGCAGGTCTCTAACCACAGTGATCTCTAGGAAGGATCACAGCTGAGATGTGTTGTAACAAATTCTACTATTTAGAGTTCAGTGTTGCACTGGATGAGACTGTACCCTAATTTTTGTACCCTGCAGTACCATGAGAATCCCTTCAATATTTTCTTAAATAAAAAAAAATGTATTTATGATAACACATTTAAGAAATATCAAAAAATTAAATCTTGTTTGTTCATCACAAATGTAAATGAATCTTTTACTTTCAGGACACTATAAAAGAAGGAAAATGTAATGTTTGAACCTCTAAAATAGAGCCTGACTTCCTTTGTGATATGTATCAAACCCTGAGGGATGGATAAAACTGCTTCAGAGAGTTTTGTTTCCTGAATTAGTTGACCTGCTTGGAATTCATAAGGAAATATTTTGTATTTTTGGTCTAGAAGAAAAGTACAAATACAGTGGACTGTCTCAGCCAGTCTCTACATTTGCATCAACTGCTGATGACTTCATACTTGGATAAAATTTATTTACTTCCTTAAGAAATTCTTTTCCTGTTTTACATGTGCCCAACTGCATACATTCTTATGGTGGAAACTGAACTGATGAGATTTTGAGGAGATGTCATTGACTACTACTTGATAAAAAAGAAAAAAAGCTGACTTTTTGAAGAACCCTTTGGGCAATGCTTGGTGTACAGAATATTGCCTGTATCATCTCTTGGACAATATGCTTGCTTGTGTTTAGTGTTTTTGGTGTTTGTGCTCCCAATAGAAGATCAAAGGATAAAAAGCCTAATCCAAAGGATAAAATATTTTGATGATTCTGATATTAACTGTATCTTTAGTGGTAGAAGTGGTATTTTTGAGCTACTGTAATTGGCAAAATTCCAAGTCTCTTCCAAAAACTAAAATATTTGTGTGAGGTGGAAATACTAGTTAATTTGGAGAGGATAAGATACCAGAAAGAATATGGAAATACTGAACTGAGAGATACTTGCATGGGCAATTCCACTGACTGGGGAGTAATTTGCAAGTATGTCTGCTTAGACATTAGGGGAAGGTATCTGTCATTTTCTAGGGTTTACGGTCTGGAATTCTGAAACAGCAGCATTGTCAACAGCAAAGATTTACTTATTTGTGTTTAGTAAGCATGATAGGAAAAAATTGAAAATTGGTACAGTTTATACCACTCACTGCTCTGTCCCATAAGTAGAATATATTTTTTAATATTACCAGAACTGACATTCTGTCATCTTTGACAAGTGAATCCTAAGATTAAAATGAACATGCAGTTCAGTTCAAATAAAGCACTTGCAAGCTGTTCCACCTTTTCAAGGACTTCTGATGAGGACCTGGTAGGATGAGTGGAGCCTGTATAGTAAGCAAATGCCTATGGAATGGTTTGTATTAATTCAGGATCCAGAAGACAAATTGTGATTATTTTTTGTTTGTTTGTTTCTGTATGCTGTCTCTGGCTTCTAAATTATGTTTAAAAGCAATAAGGGCATAATTTCTAAAAAGCTGTGTTTTATAAGGGAGAAAGACCATCTCCAGTAAGGCTTCTTCCCTTCAGAAATTGTAATTCCCTGAGACATTTTTAATGAAATATCCTATTTTTAGTATCTGTTTATTTCAAGAGCTGAAGATACTCTTTTTTTTGTGAGTTAACTGAGGCCTATAGCCTCATACACCTTTTATAGCTACCCAGAATTATGAAGCAGGTTTGTTAGCCATTGTGCTAATGAGTGTCTCAGAACAAGGAAAACTAATTTCTGTAGTCAGCTTAGCATTAGAAGGGGAGAGTAGTTTTTTTGGGGTGACTATATACAACAAAAACACTTACAGAGCAATATCTTTGCAGATCAGTAAAGCAGAAGAACATCTTATCCTATTTTGAGATATGCTTTGGTCATTCATGCTGAAGCAAATTAATACTGCCTCAGCTGTCTTTCTGCCAGCTCATGGTAGAAACAGCAGAGTAGCCAGTGTGTCCTCAAGTGTTGCAGTTCATAACCTTTTATCTTCATGGGTGGCTAAGAGGTGGATTTATACTATATCTACTGGCATCTGTGCTGAGCTGTATGTAATCAGCTGAGCATAGTGACCTCTGATTTACATCATCACTTCTATGGGTCATAAAGCCCTTGACTATTAAAAGTAAGATATAGTACAGGACTTTATATCTTTCACATAGTTCATGCTTGGGGGAAAGAGGGGAATGCCTGTTTCTTCAAGTAACCTCTACACTGGTTTTCCTTTTGCTTCCCATCAAAAGTAAAAACATTCCAGGATTTTGCTTCATCTTTTCCTTCTCCAAACAGAAAATAAAAAAATGTGCTATTTCTGCACTAGCTATCTGGATAGATTAATTCATGTTCAGGAAGTATTTCAGGAAGTGAAGATGATTATCTTTTGTTCTCTGTATTCCATTCAGTATAGTTATAGCTTAGGGAGGTGTGGCTGGAGCTGTCTGGAAGAGAAGGATCTGGGGGTTCTCATTGACAAGCAGCTGAACATGAGCCGGCAGTGTGCCCAGGTGGACAAGAAAGCAAATGGCATCCTGGCTTGTGTTAGAAATAGTGTGACCAGCAGAAGTAGGGAGGCTCTGCACTGGTGAGGCCACACCTGGAGTGCTGTGTCCAGTTTTGGGCACCTCAATGCGAGAGAGATCTCGAGGTGCTGGAGCGAGTGCAGAGGAGGGCAACGAGGCTGGGGAAGGGCCTGGAGAATAAATCCTGTGAGGAGCGATGGAAGGAGCTGGGGCTGTTCAGTGTGAGGAGGAGGAGGCTGAGGGGAGACCTCATCACTCTCTGCAGCTCCCTGAAAGGACATTGTAGAGAGGTTGGTGCTGGTCTCTTCTCACAGGTGATTAGTGACAGAACAAGAGGGAACGGCTTTAAACTGCAACAGGGGAGGTTCAGACTGGACATTAGGAAAAAATTTTTCACAGAAAGAGTGGTCAGAGAGTGGAATAGGCTGCCCAGGGAGGTGGTGGAGTCACCATCCCTGGGTGTGTTTAAGGGTTGTTTAGATGAGATGTTGGGGGATATGGTGTAGGGGAGAACTTGTAGAGTAGGGCTGATGGCTGGACTCAATGATCCCAAGGGTCTTTTCCAACCTGAATTATTCTATGATTCAGTAACAACGATTTTTTATAGATGGATTTTAACACTTAAACTACATGATGCTGAATTCTTGTTTCACATTATTGCGTTATTCTGTAGGCTTAATATCTAGATCAAGTGATCATTTTGGCATAATAGCTCTTGTTCTCATCTTTAAGTATGCTGCTAGTCATCTATTCCACATACAAGGCATACCACTAACAGTATGCAAGTCATTTCAAAACGGTTGTGCGATCTAGATCAGAGTTGTGAATTGCTGTTGCCACAGTCATTCTTGGTACTTGTGTTATGTCATTCCCATCTCCCTTCCAAAAAATAAGCCTCTCTGTATTGAATAAATAGAAATGTGCACATGATACTTGAAGTTGAAATAATGAGACAAGATTTTTCAAATGAACTGTGCACCTTCACATTTCCTGCTCCCATTTTCTTTCAAGTCCTGCTTGCCAAGTATTTCTGGAGGAAAAAAAATAATTTCAGAAGATATTAACCTAGGTAGTACTGTCCAACCTGGACCAATTTGCCTATTGGTTAAAGATATTCACATTCATCCCAACACAAATAATTTATATTTTAACATATAGAAAATTTACTTCGTTATAGCTATCACAGCCTTAAAGATGTAAGGACTGAAGAATGATTTGGTATCTGATTTTGTCTTTTATAACTATGCTTGTCTAAGTAAAGATAACACCTTTTATAGTAAGCATACATTGTCAGGGTTGTTCTATGCTTACTCCAGAACAAATTTTTGTAGATTAAGCCTGTTTTCTTCTATTTTGCGTGTAATTTTTCTAATACAAATTGTGTTAATCAGTTTGTGCTGCTTATTCAGCAAGTTTTGAACAGCAGTACAGGAACTGACAAGGTACTTCATTCTGCTGTCACTTAGAGAAATTCCTAGTAGTAAACTAAGTGTTGGGAAACTGTCTTATTACAGAAAATAACATTTCTATATTTAAAGCTTTTCTGAGAAGCTTTGAAGATCAGATAGTTTTGGGAAACAATTTAAGATTTATTAAAAGAAATTTCCCAGAGGTTCTAAGATTTGCTTGTTAAAGAATTTTTCAAAACATTGCATACATAACACTATATGCAATTGCACTGGTCATTTACAAGGTATTTCTCCTGCATATCCTGGTGAATTTGTGTGGTGTCATCACAGTGAATGACTAATTGATAAGGGTTTTCCAAGGAGACTTGCAATGACCAGATTGCTTGTGATCTCAGACTCAAATTTCCCATTTGATAAGATAGAAATATCTCTCAAGTAGACTGTAGTTTTAATGCATTAAGGTGTGCAAGGTAGTTACTTGCTATAAAATGTGGTAATTGAAATGTGATTTTTAAAGTGAGGAATCATTAATTATATTAGCTATTTCTCTTACAATCAAAAAAAGCATTTTCCTTACTTTTGCAGAGCTGCAGGTTGTATGCAACAAAACACTTAAGAGTATTACTGAGAGCAAATGTAGAGTTCTTCAGCAACTGGGGGATTGAATTACTGGTGACCCAGTTACATGATAAAAATAAAACTATTTCTTCCGAGGCACTTGATATCCTAGATGAGGCATGTGAAGACAAGGTGAGCATCCTTGCCCTTTTCAACCTCTTTTTGGTATGCTACTCTGTAAACTGTTCCCCACCCCTTCCCCCAGTAGCAAAGTAAAAGTATGCAAGAAGCTACTGATGATTCCCTTTCTTGATTGTTGTTGATGGACATAATAACAGTTTATAGACCCCTTGCTGAAAATACTGCAGTATTAGTGACAAGAAAATGTAGACTTCTGGATTATGCTTATTTTAAATAAGAATTCAGACTAATTCAGCTATTTTGATCATCATACTTTTTGTAAAGGGGATATATATTAATGACAGAAGGTACTTAAAGTGGATAATGTCAGGATGAGGTTAGTGCTATTTAATACTTCCTTTTGTGAAAAACTTGCTGCCTCATTTCTGGCAGACTGTTGTAATTGTTGTAGTTTTCAGAATTACATAGTGCTTGGATATTCTTTTATGCATTTTTAATTATTTTAGGCCAACCTTCATGCCCTTATCCAAATGAAACCAGCTCTTTCTCACCTTGGGGACAAAGGTTTGCTTCTACTCTTAAGGTAAGCATTGAATGTGCTGTTTGACTTTACACTGAGGAGACAATAAGTATTTGTTTTTATTCAAATCATATGATTTAAGTGGAGCACTGACTGTCTGATGTTACTTTACAGATTTCTGTCCATTCCAAAGGGGTTTTCGTATCTAAATGAAAGAGGCTATGTAACAAAACAAATGGAAAAGTGGCAAAAGGTAATACTAAGAATAAAATGTATGCATTCACTTGAAATTAGGAGGAGGAAGGGTGTGAATATGCAGATTTTAGAAGGTCAAAGATTATTAAAAATATTGTACATTCATATATCTGTATTGCTAATGCCAATACGTTTTTTGCCTCAGTGATTTAGGATTTTGCTGAAGATTGACAGGGACTTAGTTCCATAGCTCCTCTGTACATGCGTGCTTTTGATTTACCCAGGCCTTTATATAAAACTTTGATATTCCAGCAAATATTTCAGGAGTGTAGTGACTTACTGACTTCTCAAAATAGGTTATTGTGTAAGGTCTTATCTAGAGAAGTGTGGGGAGGTTAACTACTTTTCAAGATGCTTGACACCTCTGGTTATAGAATCATAGAATCATTTAGGTTGGAAAAGACCCTAAATATCATTGAGTCCAACCATTATCCTCACACTGCCAAGTCCACCACTAAACCGTGTCCCTAAGCACCATGTCTACATGTCTCTTAAATACCTCCAGGGATGGTGACTCAACCACTTCCCTGGGCAGCCCGTTCCAATGCTTGACAAACCTTTTCGTGAAGAAATTTTTCCCAGTATCCATTCTAAACCTCCCCTGGCACAACTTGAAGCTGTTTTCTCTTGTCCTATCACTTGTTACTTGGGAAAAGAGACTGACACCCACCTAACTACAACCTCCTTTCAGGTAGTTGTAGAGAGCAATAAGGTCTCCCCTGAGTTGCCTTCTCTCCAGACTAAACAACCCCAGTTCCCTCAGCTGCTCCTTATAGGACTTGTGCTCACCAGCTTTGTTGTCCTTCTTTTGGACACGCTCCATCACCTCAGTGTCTTTCTTGTAGTGAGGGGCCCAAAAGTGAACATAGTATTTGAGGTGTGGCCTCACCAGTGCTGAGTACAGAGGGACGATCACTTCCCTAGTCCTGCTGGCCACACTGTTCCTAATACAATCCAGGATGCTATTGGCCTTCTTGGCCACCTGAGCACACTGCTGGCTCATATTCCGCCAGCAGTTTACCAACCCCCCCACCCAGGTCCTTTTCTGCCAGGCAGCTTTCCAGCCACTCTGCCCTAAGCCTGTAGTGTTGCATGGGGTTGTTGTGACCCAAGTGCAGGACCCGGCACTGAGCCTTCTTGAACCTCATACAATTGGCCTCATCCCATGGATCCAGCCTGTCCAGATCCCTCTGTAGAGCCTTCCTGCCCTCAAGCAGACCAACATTCCCACCCAACTTGGTGTCATCTGCAAACTTCCTGAGGGTGCTCTCAATCCCCTCATCCAGATCACTGATGAAGATATTAAACAGAACTGTCCCCAATACTGAGCCCTGGGGAACACCACTTGTGACTGGCCACCAACTGGATTTAACTTTATTCACCACAACATTTTGGGCCTGGCCATCCAGCCGTTTTTTTACCCAGCAAACAGTACACTTATCCAAGGCATGAGCAGCCAGTTTCTCCAGGAGAATGCTGTTGGAAACAGTGTCAAAGACTTTACTAAAGTCCAGGGAAACAACATCCACAGCCTTTCCCTCATCCTCTCAGTGGGTCATCTTGTCATAGAAGGAGATCAGGTTTGTCAAGCAGGACCTACCTTTCATAAACCCATGCTGACTGGGCCTGATCA
>ML998294.1:0-12650 GCA_010365825.1 Otus sunia | reverse complement strand
TTTTTCTCCATCCCTCTGGCAGCAGAATGCAGGCCACAGTTTACTTTTACCTGGAGGGGTGTCCAATACACCTGGAATCGGCTGCCCCAGGGGTGGAAACACAGCCCCACCATTTGCCATGGACTGATCCAGTCTGCACTGGAACAGGGTTGAAGCCCTGGAACACCTGCAATACATTGATGACATCATTACATGGGGTCATACATCAGATGAAGTTTTTGAGAAAGGGGAGAAAATAATCCAAATCCTTCTGAGAGCTGGTTTCACCATAAAGCAAAGTAAGATAAAGGGACCTGCACAGGAGACCCAGTTTTTACGAGTAAAATGGCAAGATGGATGTCGTCAGATCCAAATGGAGGTGATCAACAAAATCACAGCTATGTCTCCACCAAGTAGCAAAAAGGAAACACGAGCTTTCTAAGGCATTGTGGGTTTCTGGAGACTGCACAATTCCAAATTACAGTCAGATTGTCAGCCCTCTCTATCAAGTGACCCAGAAGAAGAACGATTTTAAATGGGCCATAAACAATGACAAGCCTTTGAAGAAATTAAACCAAAAATAGTCCATTTGGTAGCCCTTGGGCCAGTACAGGCAGGACAAGATGTTAAAAATGTGCTCTACACTGCAGCCAGGAAGAATGATCCTACCTGGAGTCTCTAGCAGAAAGCACCAAGGGAAACTCAGGGTCGACCCCTGGGCTTTTGGCGTTGGGGATATAGAGGATATGAAGCCTGCTATACTCCAACTAACAAAGAGATATTGGCAGTATATGAAGGGGTTCGAGCTGCTTTGGAAGTGGTTGGTACTGAAGCACAGCTCCTCCTGGCACCCTGGCTGCCAGTGCTGGGCTGGATGTTCAAAGGGAGCGTCCCCTCTACACACCAGGCAACTGATGCCACGTGGAGTAAATGGGTTTCACTGATCACACAACGGGCTTGAATAGGACACCCGAGTCACCCAGGAATACTGGAAGTGATCACAAATTGGCCAGAAAGCAAAGATTTTGGAATGGCGCCAGAGGAAGAGGCAATGAGTGCTAATGTGGCCCCACTGTATAATTGCTAGAAAAGGAGAGGCAATGTACCCTGCATTATAGGGAAACATTGAAAGTGGAAGGCAGCTGTGTGGAGCCCCACATGACGGGTTGCTGAAGCTTCTGAAGGAGAAGGAGAATCGAGTCAGTTTGCAGAGGTGAAAGCCGTCCAGCTGGCCTTGGATATTGCTAAGGAAGAAAGGTGGCCGGTGCTCTACCTCTATACTGACTCATAGATGGCGGCAAATGCACTGTGGGGGTGGTTACAGCAGTGGAAACGGAGCAACTGGCAGTGCAGAGGCAAACCCGTCTGGGCTGCTGAATCATGGCAAGATATTGCTGCTCGGGTAGAGAATCTGGTTGTGAAAGTACGCCATGGAGACGCTCGTGTATTCAAGAGTTGGGCCACTGAAGAACATCAAAACCAACAGGCAGATCAAGCTGCTAAGATTAAGGTGGCTTGAGTGCATCTGGACTGGCAACATAAGGGTGAACAATTTATGGCTCACTGGGCCTATGACTCCTCAGGCCATCAGGGAAGAGATGCAACATATAGATGGGCTTGTGACCAAGGGGTGGACTTAACCATGGATGCTATTGCACAGGTAATCCATGAATGTGAGACATGTTGTGATCAAAGAAGCCAAACGGTTAAAGCCTCTTTGGTATGCAGGATGATGGCTGAAATATAGATATGAGGAGGCCTGGCAGATTGACTATATCACACTCCCACAGACCTATCAAGGTAAGTGCCACGTGCTTATAATGGCAGAAGCAACCACCAGATAGCTGGAAACATATCCTGTGCCCCATGCCACCACCCAGAACATTATCCTGGGCCTTGAGAAGCAAGCCTTGTGGTGGCATGGCACCCCAGAATGAATTGTCAGACAACAAGAGTAATTTCCGAAACAACCTCATAGACACTTGGGCCGAGGAGCATGGTGTTGAGTGGATATATCACATTCCCTATCATGCACCAGCCTCCAGGAAAATTGAGCAGTACAGTGGGTTGCTAAAAACTGCACTGAGAGCAGTGGATGGTGGGACCATCAAACACTGGGATACACATTCAGCAAAAGACACATGGTTAGTTAAAACTAGAGGATCTACCAATTGAGCTGGCCCTGCTCAATCAAAACTACCACATCCTGCAGAAGGGGATAAAGTCCCTGTAATGCACATGGAGAATATGTTAGGGAAGATGGTCTGGGTTAGTCTTGCCTCAGGCAAAGACAAACTCATCCGCAGGATTGCTTTTGCTCAAGGACCTGGGTACACTTAGTGGGGAATGCAGAAGGATGGGAAAGTCCAATGTCATAACCTGGACTGGGAGCCCAGAGAGTGGTAAAGGTTCCGTGATCCCCTCAGGTTAAATTAAGGTGAAATGACACCAAACTACCCGTTAAAATGTTTTACTTGTGGTGGAAAACAATTTAAACTTGAAAAAGGATAGTAAGCAATGGGGTCTCTTATAAATCTATAAGAAAGAAAAGAAAGGGAAGGAAAGAAAAAGAAAGGAGGGAAAGAGAGTCAAAGAAATCCCGATCACCGCCCCTGGATCCAGTGTTGGTCTCAGATCCAGTAATCTTTGGTGGTGGGTGCACACCCAGCAAAGTTTTCTGTCACCTTTTAAGTTCATCATATCAGCTCATTAGCATACTAGACAAAGAGAGGCAGGTATTCCATGGACTCATTTCTATGAAGGACACGCAAAAGTGTGTTGAGGGGGAAAATGGGGTACATTAACCCTTTTGTCCAATTGAGAATTGGTCATCATCTCCCCCTACCACCTTTACCTCAGTTTTTGTATCTTGAGCAATTATCCAGTCATTAGCTCCATCTGGTGTCAGTTGCTTTTCTCTTATCAGTCTCTTAGCTCTTCTTTGATGTGATAGTTGTAAATTAAAGCACAGGCCTTAACCCAAACATATGATTTTACTCAGTCTATGTCTCCTCCCTTCCAGGCTTATCTAAGGAATTTGGCTATACAGCTGCAAGGGAGCGGAGCCGTGCACCCTTCGATACACCCTGTGCTTCCCTAGACAGATAATTCATTCCTTAGACTAACCACAAAGGCCACAGTTTGTCCTTGATGCTTTCTGCGTCAATGAATGTTTGAGGCATTAATTCCTTCAGTTCCTTACAGATGTGTACCTCAAGGGGATTTGATTCTGGGTGAGAATAGCCAGTGAATTAAGTTATATTATGTTAATTGCTATGTAACCCTGTCACTGTATGTCATCACTACTATATTTGTTATAATCAATATTAGTGATATTACGCTACGAATCACTTAGATTAATGAAGAATGAACTTTGATCAAAGCGCAGTATTGATGGAACCAGAACTGGCTTCAGCATGCAACAATCCAACACTACACACCACCCTCGTACTGCACCCAGTGTCACTCGCCACACCACACTGAAGCCCAATCCTGCTATGCTGACTGAGTGGACTTCGTGCCATCCCTCCTGCTCAGAGACTGTTATGGTAGATCGAGCCCAAGTCGTGGACTAAATGAATTCAATGGACATTTTAAACAGACATTTTAACAAATTTAAAGGGACATCTAAATAGACGTTTTAAAGGCCCATAGGCTAAGGCAATGATACCTGTGTGTATATGTATCAAAAAACAGGAAAAGTAGTGGTGATTAATTAAAAATGTGTTGAAGGTTATGGGGCCTGGACATGATGTAGATGGTATAGAATAAGCTGTGGGATATTGTCCAGGAAAGTAGCTGCATTATCACTGACTATGGCAGATGGCATACTTTGAAACTGTTCTGCTTTAGCTTTATGGCATTTTTGCAGATAATGTAAATGCAGCTCTGTATCTGACATTACAATCAAATTGATAGCCTTTTTCCCCCTGTCCTGATTTTGACTGGATTAAAGTTAGTTTTCTTCCTAGTAGCTGGTATAGTGCTGTGTTTTGGTTTTAGAATGAGAATAGTGTTGATAACACAGGGATGTTTTAGTTGTTACTGAGCAGTGCTTACACTAAGTCAAGGACTCTTCAGCTTCTCATACTGCCCTGCCAGCGGAGGCTGGGAGTGCACAAGAACCTGGGAGGGGACACAGCAAGGACAGCTGACCCAAACTGGCCAAAGGGGTATTCCATATTGTAATAGACAGTTATAGACAAGTAATAGACATATTGTAATAGACATATCATATGGCATCATGCCCGGTATATAAACTGGGGGGACCTGGTCAGAGGACACTGGCTCATGGATTGGCTGGGCATTGGTCAGCGAGTGGTCAGCAATTGTATTGTGCATCACTTGTTTTATATATTCTATTATTATTATTTTTATTTTCCCTTCGTTTTCTGTCCTATTCAACTGTCTTTATCTCAGCTCATGAGTTTTACTTTCCCCCCCCCCCCTCAATTCTCTCCCTCATCCTACAGGGATGAGTGAGAGGTTGTGTGGTGCAGGGAATGAGTGAGAGGTTGTGTGGTGCTTAATTGCCAGCTGGGGTTAAATCCTGGTGCCCCCCCAGTGTTGTTAGTTTAAAAAAAAAAAAAAATTAAAAATTACTGAATTTCTTTAAAGAGAAAGACATTTGGTTTTTAGGCTTGTGTTTTACATTTTGAATTATTCTAATTATTCTACATTTTTAATTATTCTAATTTCTCATGAAGTAGTTGGTTGCTAACTTCACTGGTATCCAATACGAACAGAGCTGGTAATCAACTTGATTTAGTTATAGACAGCACTGTAATTGAATCTCACAGGATTTTCAAAATATCACACAGCATTTATGAAATGCTAGTTTACATTTTTTAAATATTTCATGTTAAAGTTCATTAAAATATTATTTTTGTTTAATTTTAATGGGAATATTTGTTGGTAGTTTAGAATACATACATAAATACATACTTGTGTGTGTGTGTGTATAATGCTAAAACAGACTTATGTAGCGTAAGATTATCACAATCCAAAGCTATTATGTTTAAACTCCATACTGTTGAATTTGTTTTTCCAGGAGTAAAATCAATCCCAGATGATACACCAGTGTGCAGAATACTTCTGCGGAAAGAAGTCTTACGTTTAGTAATCAATTTGAGTAGTTCAGTAGGAACTAAGGGGCATGAAACTGGACTCCTGACGTAAGTTAAATACATTTTAGATGTTTTAGCAACGTTTAGTTGTATGTATTTTCTTAAGATCGCTGAGATAGTGATTCACTTTATTTCTGACTTCTCAAAAAATTGTCAAGCAGGTATTATGGGTTACTGGGGATGACTGAACATAATATAAAAGCTAAGCAAAGAATTTTCTTTTTAATATGTTTGTTGTCTTTATTTTCTTACTCTTCCCCATTATTTTTCAAATCAGTAATTCAGCTGTAGTGATGTTTCATTACGTACCCAGTATGTCATGCATCTTTAAAAAATAAATAATTATTTTTTGTTATTTGTGCTAAATAACATATATAACCAGAATAACAATCTGAAAGTAACTTCTTGAGAAACACAAATATGCTTTAAGCAAGAGTACAACTACTGTAATTAATTTATATGAAAATTCATGTTAAAATAGAGGAATAAATCCAGGGACCACATGTTATAATAAAAAATGTAGGCTTCTGGGCTAGTGATTTTGGAAACTGACATACAACTGCTAAAAGAAAATGCAGAAATGCTCATTTTAGTTTTAAAAATGCTTATAGGTAATTAAGTTAGCTTTTTGTATTTTTTTATTACTACTGTAAATGTGGATATCTATTCTTTAATATACTGTTCCCTTTCTACATCTATTATTTTAAGATTAAGTAATTTCAGAGATTCTGTACAGCTTATAAATTATATATGTTCAGTTTCATCTCATTAATACAGATTTCTTCCAGTTTGGTGCAAAATAATGCTGCCTGTTTTGATTTTCTTGCTTCATCAGATCCAGAATATATAATGCCTGTTACTGAAAAGTTCTACTTTGTTAATGATGACAATCAAAATTTAATTGAACAGTTTTTAAAAATATGATGCAAATCTGTTCCAAGAATTTAAAAAAAATTATTTTTCCTGTTGATCAGAATTAAGGAGAAATATCCCCAAGCATTTGATGACATATGCCTTTACTCTGAGGTGTCCTACTTGTTGGCACATTGTACATTTCGACTTCCATCTCGAAGGTTCATTCAGGAGCTATTTCAAGATGTACAGTTCTTACAAGTAAGTGGAGAGTTCAGATGCATTGAATGCACCAAAATGTGCCAGCTGGGTGCAGGTTTCATGTTCTGAATGCTTTCAGATATGTCTTAAAGGAAAGCAGTTTATGATGTCTTTCTAGTAAAATCTCTGATTACATCAATACTTCATCTGTCTTTTTCTTTCTTCAGATGCATGAAGAAGCAGAGACTATTTTAGCAACACCAAAAAAACAGCCAGTAATTGATACATCAGCTGAATCCTGACCTCTGTCTTATGCAATGCACTGAGTATAGACTTTCTGAAATCCTCAGATAACCTCTGACTGACTGGATAAAAAGCTTTGGAGCATCCTTTTTCTAGACTGTTCCAGAAGCTACTGGTACCTGAAGACTGAACTGTAAACTTTTTCATTCTTAACCAATTACTGCCCCAGGATTTGAGCCCTTTGGAGAGTTATTAAACATTACTATAGTTTTAATAATAGTAATTACCACTATACGCAAGAGCCGAGCACTGAACACCTCAAGTTTTCATTTAATTTTTTACCATAAATTAAAAAAAACAAAATAGGACAACATGCAGAGACATCTTTTATGATTGACTTCCTATTCTGTTCCAGAGAAGCAGAACAATGCCTTGATTTTTAGCCCCTGGATACCAGGAATTGGAGACATGAGTGTACATTCCACTGCTAGCAATGGGGAGCTGTACTGTAATTGTGGATACCAGGGGATTAATGTTAGCCCTTCTCTGTTATTTTTTGTACTGTTTGTAACACTACTTAGGGGTTTGTAACTTCAAACAGAAAGAAAATACTCTGTGAATCTGAGGTTTCAAGTTATTTTAATATTACTGTAGTTGTAAGTCATTTTATTAGCAGTCTCTCCAATTTCATTACACTTATGTATATGCATCTTATCTGAACCAGTCAAGGATTTTCACTATAGTTTGATTTAAAAATAACAAATAATTTAAACTTAAAATGCTGAAATCACATTGTTTTCCCTGAATGATATACATGTGTTTACAGTTTCTATACCCATACTCATACAGTATGAATGTTGGTCTTACTCTTAACTAAAAACATTTTAAACACATGATTTGTATCAGATAATGAATATTGTATAAACTAAGCTTGAAGATATTTAATCATTGCTGCTTTTGTGAGAAGACATAATATGAGTGTTTTCCAAGTTCCATGAAAACATCCTTTTATAAAACCAAATGTTTGATTTGAATTTTCAATGGATTAGTGATCAAGTATCAGATAGCACTAATAATTTTAGTGAAAAGCTTCAAGTAGCAAATTTTGAAGCAAAAGCAATTATGATTTTGTATTGGTATTTGAGACTTATTGCGAAAGTTATATGATACAGTGACTGTTAATGACTGAAATAGTTGTGTCTATCACGTTACTACTGAGGTTTCTAAATTAATGGGTGCAAGCTTAGAAAAAATAAGTAAGAATCCCCATCACTCTTACCATGGATCTAAAGATTCAGAAGACTATACAAAAGTAATATAAATATATGCAAATATATATATACAGTAGCATGGCCACCTTTGTTAGAATGCCTGTAATAGATGGGATTACCCTTTGATTTTGATATAGGTAAATAATTCAGTTGGACTGTACTAAGGTAGAAGATATTTTTGTCCATTCACTTTTACGTTTTTTTATAATTTTCAGATTAATACTTAAGTGAAATTTATCCTGATGCTCATAACCCTGTTCTTACTAGTTATGCTACTGGAGATTTTAATAAGTAGTCCTTTTAACAGTAAAATATGATTCCTAGTGAAATGTAGAATTTATTTGCTCTTATTGGAAATTTCATCTTGCCGCATAAGCAGTGCTTTGCAGATACCACTTCACTGAGTTCTTATGTGCACTGCATACTATCAGGTTCTGGTAAAGCAGATTAAGTTGCTTCTCATAGTCAAATTTAGTTCCTGAGATAATCTTTTCATGAGTTCCCACTGAAAGAAGGAGCAAAAAGAAAGTGATTCAACTCTTTTATGCTCAGTGACACAAGTAATATATCTATGTGTTAAGGCATGTTTGAAATGCTCTGAAAACATACCACACCATTAACTATTGGACTTCTCTTGACATAAGAAGTAAATGCTTCTGTAAACCTAAAATGTCAATCACAGTAGACCAATAGGTGGTATAAACTCCAAAGGAAATAATGTAGTTTTCCCAAAAATGGGGCTAGCACATCTCATACAGTAGTTTCAAACACTACCTCAGTTAGGCTAGAGTATTATAAGAGATTTGTTTTAATAACTAGATGGGTTTACATCAAACAACTCCATATTACTTTTCTGCAGTTAAAGCAAAATAAACAAATTTTATCACCTGTTTTTCAAAACAAAACCACCTTTGTTCATTTGTTACCAGTTTAATCTATAGCACTTAATGTAGAAAGCACAATAGAAAGGCCTTTGATTATAAAAAAGTAAGCAGAAGTGGTGTCAATATACTTTTGAAAGATTTCTTAATTCCTTAATGCTTATGTTCTGAAGTACTTGCTTGTGTGAGGGTCCATGACAACAGAAACTTGACATATGAATTATTGCTGCAAATACAGTTATAAAACATAATTTTTTTCCCTGAAAGTGTATGAGTGTCAGTCAGTTTCAACAAGTATGCATCAAGGATGTAAAGTCTGTACTGTACATAACATACAACATTTCTAGACTTAATTTACATATTTACACATTAAGCTCACATGACTTTGATTTTAGTTGACAAATGAAGGGATACTGTTATTGAAGGAGTTTGATATTGGCCTAGTTATAAACTGTGAATTTTTAATTTTATCAATTTATTTTTTAAAATATCCCTTTCAAAGTTCTTATTTTAGGGTTTTATTTGCTTCATGATAAAACTTTAAAAGAAAATGGTAGTAAATAAAAATTGTGCTTATATTAACCCTAACAAAGAATCCTTCTACTTCCCCTAGAAATGGTATCAAGGGAAACTGACAGACCACTTGCTTTTTTTTTTTTTGCAGTTGTAACTATATGTGATACTGTCCAACAAATTGTAAAGCATATAGCATTCATTTACACTGTATACAAATACAGTTTGGTTGCTGTGGCAAAGAAAACACCTGAATGATTAAACATAACACAAAATACTCAGAGTACTCTGAGGCAAAAGCCTGGCTGTGAAACCAATCACATTTACTCTACTAAATTAGCTAGCTAATTTTCTTAGTCTGCTTTTAAAGACAATGGAAAGGGATAGCCTTTTCCAGAGGGCAGAAAGCTAATTAAAGGGCTCTCAATTACTTCCACAAGGGCCTTTTTCTCTCCACTGAGTGGGGAGGAGGACAAAGCTGGGTGCTGCCAGTGTCCTTTTGGAGAGAGAGAGGAGACCTTTTCAGCTGTCTGAAATTCAGAGATACTGAATGCTCCCAGCTGTCACGGACACCACTTGGAGCTGGAGAGGGTCAGGCTTTGAGGTGCCAAACTTGTATGTTGGGCCCTTGGCATGTATTTGAAACAGTCACTTTTCCTCATCTGACAATTCTTATTTGACCTGACATATGCACCCTAAATGTGCTCTAATTGGGTGGTGGTGGTGTTTTTTCCTGAGACACAATGAAGTGCTAAAGTATTCAGTAGTTTAGGGCACAGTGGCTTAGCACACTGAGGTAAGCTGCCCTTATAAACATTTAAAAAGGCAGCAGTGAGAATCCTCCTTGTCTTTTTGTAATTTTATTTCAAAACATATCTAGTGGACTTGAACAAGAGAGTTGTAATTTGCAGTGAGAAGCTGAAAAAAACCCTATAGCACCTTTACCTGAAAGAGAAAGGTAGCTGTTTGAGAAATAGACAATAATCAAGGCCTAGTGAGAGATGAAAGAGTTGCTGCTTTTTGGTCTATGTTCTGGTCTTGGTATTTAGCTTTTTGGACTTCAGGAAGATGGTGTTACTCTGTAAGTGTGAGCTCAAGCTGAACAATCACAAGTGGAAGAATTCTTGCCAGGCCTTGGAGCATCTCTGAGGTTTCTGCTTGCCTCCTGGCAGGGCTGCACAGAAGTCCTGTTATTTGGGGCTTTGCTGGGGAGCCACTTGAAAACGAGTCCCATAACTCTTTTTTTTTTCAGTTATATTTCTATTATCATGTGCTTATTAAAGGTATACTAGGTGAGAGTAAAATCTGAGAACTGTAGAAGACCTTTGGGGACATGCTAGAAACCATGTTTGTATTTTGCTAGAAGCCCCCTATCTCCTTGGGTTTTGTTTAACTTCTTATTCTGGTTCCCTGGATAGTTTTATTTTCAACAGATTTGTATGTTCAGTAAGGAATGTGGATTTTCTTTGGACTATTTTTGTAACAGATGGATAGTACTGCCACAGCATGCGGAAATTGCACATTTTGCTTTAATTGCTTTGTAAAATACACTATTGGAGAAATGTAATTTATGCCAAAAAGCGTAAAATGCCATTTTGCCACTGAATAGGGTGTTTGGCACAAGATGCAGTGTCTTGGGGAGGGGGAAGGCAGATGTCTTCTAGATTTAATTGAAAAATTGTTCCAATATTGGGCTGTCAGCATCCCTAAAACTACATTACAAGAGATGATGTAAATTAATCATTATGAGGAGGGAAGGGATCAAGGAAAATCTCAAGATTTATTCTCCCTGTCCTGTGCGATCTTTTTTTATTTAGTGACACGCTGCTACATATTTGGAGGTTCTAGTGGTTGTAGGTCACTGAACCAATATTGAAATCAGATTTATATTGTATACCTGTAACATAGAAAAAGAATTTATATATTTTCCATAAGAATATTGCATTGAGCTATGTATAATTTACAGACACTTGTCCCAAAATGGTATTGCTCACCTTGATTTTTTTTGTGTGGCTTTTTCCCTTTTTTTTTTTGTATAGTGTGTACAGTTCATCTCTATGGACATTAAAAGCCTCCTAATGCATAATCTTATCAAAGGGATGCATTGTTAATAAAATGTACTTAAACTTCTTAAACTTGTTCTGCTGTCATATGTACCTCTCAGCACTAGAAATGAGTTGGAATTTTATTTATATTTGTAAGTTACTAATTAACTAGAACCTGAAGCTAAGTGATTTTTTTAAATCAAATATATTTTACATTAATGCTTTGTAAGATGTCTTATAAAAATAGTTTCATAGTTTGTACACCATTTTTACTTTAAAATTTTAAAAATTTAGAGTACTGATACTGAGAATTAATCATTTTCCATTATGTGATGTTTGCACATTAAGTATTAGCATTTTGACAACAGATGTGAAAGTTGAATTATAAACAATGACAGAAATTATTCAACCATTAATGTAAGACAGATGTCTTAAAAAAATGAAAATAAAAAAAAAAAAAATACATCCCCCCCGTGCAAAAATCCTTTTCTAGTCTTCAGTGCTAATTCTACTGCCTGGACTGTATCCTTTGACTTTGGCATCATGCTCCTTGGAATTCTTTGTTTGACTGTGTGTTTTAAGTCACAGGTAGTTTCATGAAACACCACCTGTCAGGACCAGCAAGCAGAAAGATTTATAGATAAAGAGGAGCTAACATCACATCACCAAGCAAACTGTTTCCTTCCTTTGAGATAACAAAACTTCATCAGTGCAAAATCTTCTCAGGAAAAGACCAAGAGAGCTGCCTATGCTACAGGTGAGGTAGGAACTCCCACCTGGCCCATCAAGAAGACAGAACTGGCTACAATCACTCCCACCCCTCCACTTACTCCCTGGGTTAAATTACTGCAGCGAAGCCCCAGTGACAGCAGGAGTTCGTTCACTCCTTCCCATCTGCAGGCAGGGGTTCAGCCATCTGCAGGACGGCTGGGCTCCATCACGTATAACAGTTACTTGAGAAGACAAACACCATCGCTCCAAATGTCCACCCCTTCCTCCTTCCCCCGGCTTTATATGCTGAGCATGACACCATATGGTCTGGGATATCCCTTGGGTCAGTTGGGGTCAGCTGTCCCGGCTGTGTCCCCTCCCAGCTCCTTGTGCACCCCCAGCCTGCTTACTGGTGAGGTGGGGTGAGAGGCAGAGAGGCCTTGACTCTGTGTAAGCACTGCTCAGCGATAACTAAAACATCCCTGTGTTATCAACACTGTTTCCAGCACAAATCCAAATCATAGCCCCATGCTAGCTACTGTGAAGAAAGTTACCTCTACCACAGCCCAAACCAGCACAGTTTTGAGGAAGTGTGATTAGTTAGTTAAACATAGGGAAGAACAGTAACTGCATTTTAGCAAATTATCTCAGCCAAAGATCAAATTGTAAAAAATACTTAATTTTTTTCCCTTTTGAAAACATTATGTGCTCCAAGTTGAAGTCTTATATTTGTGAAATGTTCCAGACTTGTTGCGGGAGGATATCGGACCTGCACAACTCTCTGAGAGTTATATCAAGCTGTCCTGGTTTAGCCAGGATAGGGTTAAG
>PYXB01035049.1:0-22127 GCA_010365825.1 Otus sunia | reverse complement strand
ACCAGTTGAGTACTGTGTACCTCGAGTCCTGTGTCCAGTTCTGGGCTCCCCAGTACAAGAGAGACATGGACATACTGGAGAGAGTCCAATGAAGGGACATGAAGATGATTAAGGGACTGGAGCATCTCTCCTATGAGGAAAGGCTGAGAGAGCTGGGACTCTTTAGCCTGGAGAAGACAAGGCTTGGGGCAGGGGGGATCTTATCAATGTATATAAATACCTGAAGGGAAGGTGCATAGAAGATGGAGTCAGGCTCCTTTCAGCGGTGCCCAGTGAGAGGACAAGAGGCAACGGGCACAAACTGAAACACAGGACGTTCCATCTGAAAATCAGGAAACACTATTTTATACTGTGACAGTACTGAGCACTGGAGCAGGTTGCCCAGAGTGGTTGTGGAGTCTCCCTCCTTGGAGATATTCAAAAGTCATCTGGACATGCTTCTGGGCAACTGGCTCTAGGTGGCTCTGCTTGAGCAGGGGATTGGACAAGATGATGTCCAGAGGTCTCTCCCAACCTCAACCATTCTGTGACTCTGTAAAAAATTAAAACCTTGCTGCCAACACCAGCCACACACCCAATTGTTGACCTTCAGGATCCATCCACTCATCCTCAAGCTCTTTCCCCTCACCAGTAAGATCAAGAAGAACATCACCGAGGCCCCCATGTCCTTGACCATTGCCCTCAGAGTCATATAGTTTCACTTGAGACTTTCCAGGTAGATCTCACTTGGCAGTATCATTGGTGCCCACATGGAAGAGCAGCAGAGATTAATAGCCTGAGGGCTGGAGAAAAACCTTAGAGGATTTTCAACGGTGTCCCACATCCAAGTCCCCAGCAAACAAACCTCCCTAAACATTTGATCACTTCAGCACATGGGAGTCTCCATCCCCCTCAGCAGTGAGTTATTCACTACTGCATGACTCAGGTTCCACCAGCATGGATACTTTGTTTGACCTAGCTCCTCATCTACTATAAGGGCACTGATTTTATTTTGCAGTTGCAAATCTTCAGGTGGAAAAGGAGCCTTCCTCCTGGTGCCAGAAGTCACAAGCTTCCACCCTCCACCATCATGGGAGTCTCCACTTCCCAACCCAGTAAGCACAAACTACTCCTGCTCCTCCTTCAGTACAGTTGGGGGTTCAGGCTCTTGAAGCTACAGGATTTCAGAGGAGAATTGGTTGATCTCCTTCTCATCATCTCTGATGCTGTGAAGTCTACTGACCTCCTCCCATAGCTCCTTTACTTGATAATGCAGATCCTCAACAAGTGCACACCACCTGCAGACTATAAGACTACCTTCTGCTGCCTCAGCATCAGCAAAACCCCAGGCACATCCTACAGCCTGAGACCTACAGAACTGTATCCTCCTTCTTGAGCTCCATCTAGGCCAAGGCCTCTGCCATTCCAGGGACAGTTGCTCTAACAGCTGCTGGGGACGGTGTCCTGTAACAAGTCCCCACCATTGTTGAGGATACAGACACTGTCCTGAGTAGAGTTACTAGACACACACCCACCCCCACACACACTCACCCACACACCCCCCTCCCCACCCCCTAGTATTTGCTGAAAGGGTACTTGAATGTCCCTAATCAGGAGTCAGCTGGAACAAAAGCTCAATGCCCTCTTTAATCAAGAACAGCTGACAGAGCCTGTTAGAACTGCTAAAGCTTGGTACAAATTGGTCTCCTATAGCTAGGAAGATGAAGTTAAGGAGCACTTAAGCCTTTTAGATGTACACAAGCCCATGGGACCAGGTGGGATGCATCCAAGGGTGCTGAAGGAGCTGACTGATGTCACTGCAAGGCAGCTCTCTATCATCCTCAAAAGGTCATAGCAACGGGGAGAAGTTCATGATGACTAGAAAAAGTCATATCACACCCATCTTCAAGGACAAAAAGGAGGATACTGGGAACTACGGGCTAGTCAGCCTCACCTCAGTCCCTAGAAAGGTTATGGAACAAATCCTCCTGGAAGCTATTTGTAAATACATGAAGGACAAGAAAGTGATTGGGAGCAGCCAACAGGGATTTACCAAGGGCAAATCATGCCTGACCAAACTCATTGCTTTCTATGATGAGGTGACTGGCACTGTGGACAAGGGGAGGCAGTGGATGTTGTATACCTTGACTGAAGAAAGGCCTTTGATACAGTCTCCCATAATCTCCTTATCACCAAATTGTTGAGATATGGGCTGGATAAGTGAACAATCAGGTGGGTGGAAAATTGACTAGACTGCTGGGCTCAAGGAGTTGTGATCTGTGGTACAAAGTCCAGCTGTGGGCCAGTAATTAGTGGGGTTTCTCAGGGATCAGTATTGGGACCAATGCTGTTTAAGGTCTTTATTAGTGATCCGGATGATGGGACAGAATGCAAATGGGGGGGTGTGGGGGTGTTCAATATGCTGGAGGTCAGAGGGACCTGGAAAGGCCAGAGAAATAGACGTGAAATTTAACATGGATAAATGCCAAGTCTTGCATCTGGGATGGAATAACCCCATGCAACAATATAGACTGGGGGGCTGACTGTCTACAAAGCAACTTTGCAGAGAAGGACCTGGGGGTCCTGGTGGAAAGCGAGTTGAATATGAGCCAGAAGCATTTTGGCTCTTTGTTAGATTTGTGTGTCTACCACCGTACTTTCTTCTTTCCATCCATTGGTCCTTGCAGCAAAGAAGGACAAATGCATCCTGGGCTGTATTGCCAAGAGTGTAGCCAGCAGGTTGAGGGAAGTGATCCTTACTCTCTGTTTAGCACAGGTGAGACTGTATCTGGAGTCCTGTGTCCAGTTTGGGGCTCCCTGGTACACAAGAGAGACATGGAAATACTGGAGCAAGTCCAGCAGAGGGCCACCAAGATGGTCAGGGGGCTGGGGGACGTGACATATGAGGAGAGGCTAAACTAGGCCTGTTCAACTTGGAGAAGAGAAGGTTCAGGGGATATCTTTTTGCTCTCTACAACTACCTGATGGGAGGATACAGAGAAGATAGAGCCGGACACTTCTCAGCGGTGTACAGCAATAGGACAGGAAGCAATGAACGCAAGTTGTAATATGGGAAGTTCTGATTAGATATTGGGAAAATACTTTTTTCCATGAGGGTGGTCAAATACAGAACAGGTTGCCCAGAGATGGTGTGGAACCTCTGTCCTTGGAGGTGTACACGACTGGATGGGAAAATTCCCTGAGCAACCTGATCTAATTAGACCTGCTTTGAGCAGAGGGTTGGACTAGATCACCTCTGGAGGTCCCTTACAACCTAAATTTTTCTTTGGAAAATTATCAACCATACTAAAATACAGTTTATTGGTGGATGAAATATCACTACAAGTTATGTTGTGTCAGCCGGCTCGTCCTTCCATCTTCTTTTAAGGTACTATCTACAAATGAAATACTTAGCAGCTATATCAGGAAAATCATATAGGCATCATCTCCTGTATGGAGACAACTTTTCTGGGCTGTTTATCCAGTCAGTGGTTTTATTTTTGTTTTGTTTTGGTTTTTAAAGCTCTTTTTCCCAGACAACCATGCATGGGTTGTTTCTTGTTAGATTTGTATGTCTGCCACCATACTTTTTTCTTTCCACCCGCTAGTTCTTGGCTCTTGCCTTTCCAGTCACTTCCACTAGCTCTTTATCTAAGCCCAGAACCCTTTCCCGCTTACTGGATCAGAGTCCCAGTCTTCTTAACCATCCAGCTCATGTTTTCCTTTCCTCCTCACTGACTGGCCCTAGTTGCTTTTTTCATGTGTAAACGATCTCTTGGGAGGACTTGAGGGTTGTGTTAGAATCAGGCTAGCACATGGCCATAAAAGGAGAATGAAAGAATATCCATGTTAATAGTCATAGAACATTTTCCATTCCCACCACAGGTTTAGTACTTGCTCCTTTCTCTGTTTTAACAGGATAGTCTACCTTCAACCATATATCCTAGGTCCTGTATATGGAATAGAATAGACAGTTCTTAGATTAGGTACTAGAACATGGAGTTTATATAATTAATAGCACAAGCAGCAGCTGCAAGGAGATGCCCCATTTAGGACCACCTGGAGCACATCCATTGGTCTTTGGAGCATTTAACATATAAATAGGGTAAATCAAACATAATCCTCTGCTTAATATATTTGAGCTTTAAGCTCAGGAAAAATTTCACAAACTGCAATAAACCACCCTCCCCCACATCCCCCCATCACTGCTCAGTTTCAAGTCCACAACTGAAAGAGTAGAAGTACTAGAGCTTTTAAAAGAAAAACTTATACAAGCGTGGATGAAGAAATATGTTTTCTTTTGTCTTAACAGTTCAATGTCTTTGGCTGACATTTTTCAAAAACAAGTTAGCCTGATAAGGCATTCTATACAGAAACTTTCAATCTTTGATTACAGTTTAACAATGTTATGAGTGACTTTCAGTTTTCACAGTATCTTAAACAAGAGCGCATTGGTCATTCTTAATAATAAGCATGTCTTAACAGACCCATTTAGGACAGAAGATTGATTAGATATTATAAGAGCAAAGAAAATCGGGCAACAAGAGGGTGTGGGGGAAAAGGTTAACTGAAGAATGAATTTGGCAAAATATGCCAGTGGAGAAGATGCTGCAAGTGTTAACATCAGTCTCTGAACCCAGTAGTGTTGTTGATTTTTTTGTGTCAATGCCAGATTATCATCAATAAATACATATTTGTTGGCACCAAACAAGTTTTCTACATGCCTTTTGCTTCCTCCTTAACCTTATAACACATCAAAAGTGTCAAGGGAATATATTTAGAGGTAATTGGAAAAAGAGGGAGGGAGGGTCCTCCCTGAGCAACTTCAAAGTTAGCCCTACTCTGAGTGTGTGTGTGGGTTGTACCATAAAACCTCCAGAGGTCTCTTTTGACCTAAATTATTCTATGATTTTAAGTTTGCACGTGGGAGAAAGGAACTTGATGAGAGAAAAGCATGTTCATTGAAGCAAGAAAAGCACAGGAAATAGAAGAGTCTAAGAGAGAAGCAAAAGGACATATTCTCATTCCTCTCCCTTCCTTCCTTTGGAAAAAAAATAAATATGTATCTCATTGCATTAAACACAGTAAAGAAATTACATAATTGTTTTCTTTAAGTAATGACTGCAGCTGCCTCAGCAATTTAGGAAATTGCCAGTAGAATTTCAACTAGAAGAATAGGAGGCCCATGTGAAGATTTCTTTATTACACAGATGATCATATTATGATAAATTTAGATAATCCTTCCTATCAGCATAATTTAAAACTTGTCCATAAACTTAAGTTTTTTCCCCAAACAACAAAATGCTGCATATATAGCTTCACACTATGTCCAACTGTAACTTACCCAAATTCATTTTAGATTAATTCAAGTGATATGAATTCAACTTGTTTTCACCCAAATAATGATTTAAAATGTCAAAAAATAAAGTTTTTGTTCAAACATTTTTCTTTGCTACTTAAAATACAGCATCCCATATGATGTCACTAAAAGAATGTGCATTTAATTTCATATTTTAGTAAACATTCTAGTTTTGATCAATAACCAACTTACATAGTTCCATTTGTGTAGACTGTGTCACTTCCCTCCACATACTGAACCTGGGCTGGGTAGACATGCTGTACCTGTTGCACAGTCTGTACTTGCTGTACCTGTAAACAAGAACACCAGAAATATAGGATAGTTTACCTTATAAAAAGAATGACTAGTGCTTCAGTGCATCTAATGGTTTCTAAACAATACTCTCAGTCATGGGACATCCCTGTTCTCACAGTTATTAAATAACACAGAATGTAATATTGTGCTGCAAGTCTGTAATATGCTAAGTGGAGTACTAACATTGGAGATGCGTGCCCTTAAGAGTATGGGTATTTTCAATGCCAAAGACTGAACCATTTGGAAAGCACAAGAACAAGAACTGTATGCTTCACACGAAGCTTAGGAAATACATTTAGTAAGGAAGAAAACTTCATTTGGTCATCTATATGCTGCTTTTCTGGGTTTTTTTACTCCAATTTAACTCTATACAATACAAGCCTCTAAATCACACCTTACACATGCTGTTAACAGGCAACCTTTAACCTTTCGGAGTAGGTCCTAAAACAATTCAGTGTAATCCTAGAAGAGTCTGGTTCTCATGCATGTGATGCATCATCTACAAGAGCTCTTTAAGAACATTTTAGTTAGAACACCTCCATCATCCTCACTACATTCTATAAAATTCCTATTCCTCCTTTTCCACCATTAACTCGTATACTTTGAAGTGAGATTCTAAACTTCATTGTTAAGCTAATGTACTGGTTTTGGCTGGGATAGAGTTAATTTTCTTCATAATAACTAGTATGGGGCTATGTTTTGGATTTGTGCTGGAAACAGTGTTGATAATAACAGGGATGTTTTCGTTATTGCTGAGCAGTGCTCAGTTAGTGCTTAGCGCTGCATTAGGCAAAGTATTGCCAGTGCATCCATGTAGGTGATCCTTCCCCTTTATTCAGCACTAGTTGAGTACTGTGTACCTGGAGTCCTGTGTCCAGTTTTGGGCTCCCCAGTACAAGAGAGACATGGACATACTGGGGAGAGTACAATGAAGGGCCATGAATTCTTAACTGTCTTGAAGGTGAAGAAATTTCTCATATTAAGTAGGACCTCTGTTTTTTCAGTTTATGCCTGGAGTCTATCACCCTCCTTCCATGTATCATTGTGAAGAGCCTGACTCCCTCTTCTTGATACCTTGTAGATATTGAAAGGCTTCTGCTAGATCCCCCCTAAACTTTCTCTTTTCCAGACTTAATAAACCTAGTTCCTTCAGCCTCTCCTCATAAGGTATGCGCTCCAGCCCCCTGAGAATGTCAGTAGCCTTCTACTGAACCTCCTCCAATTTATCAATGTCCTTCTTGTATTGGGAGGGATCCGAACCTAGACTGGATAAATCTGATCCATTAAATGCAGCAGTTCTCAGTGTGGATTATTTAAATACTGAAGATCCAAAAGGTTTCAAGAGAGGTACCTTGCCATCTTTTTCATTTTATTTTTTTTCTTTAATATTTAGGTGCCTTGACCCAAGCTATTCGCAATTTTGCAAAAAGCCTTGAAGGCTGGCTTTCCAGTGCCATGAACAATATTCCACAGAGAACAATACAAACCAAGGTAAACAAAGTTTACTGCCATTTTGTTTTACTCTATGCAATTGTACACTAGATGTCATTTAAGATCTAAAAGTAGCAGCATTTAAACTTTTATGCTAAATGTCATATTTTGGTTGAACTTCAAACATGAAACATGGGATTGGAAATAACTTTGCTTTGCCAAAAAAAAAAAAAAAAAGGAAAAAAGGAAAAACTGTATTTGTTCCATTATATGTGAATTGCAATATCTGAGGGCTCATAAATTAATACAGCAATTTTAAAATTAAAATAGATGAAACAGAAGACCTGTTGATAATACAATGTGTTAATATAAATGGATTTCTTCATAGGTTGCTGCTGTAAGTGCCTTTGCCCAGACTTTGAGAAGATACACATCTCTTAATCACCTGGCTCAGGCAGCTCGGGCTGTGCTTCAGAACACTTCTCAGATCAACCAGATGCTCAGTGATCTCAATCGTGTTGATTTTGCCAATGTACAGGTACCTGTGGCTTTAAAAATCAGACTTTTAAAAAAGTTGTTATTTCCCCAAAAAATTTATATTTTTATTTTTAGTTCTTATTATTTCATCAAGAAAGCAAAGCGGGAACATTTTGCTGCTTTTTATATATGCAGTGATTCAGTTGGAACTTTCCAGCTTACACTTTGGCTGTAAGGAAAATAAAACCTCAGAGCCATTATCTATTTCCATTTTCTTTGAAGGCTTCTTATCTTTCAGAACATGCATTCTGCCAATTTTTATTTAATGAAGATGAAAGTGTAGAGTACATGTGTTCTTAGAATGAACAGTATGAACAATGCCTGAAGATGAAATCTTGGATAGTAGCATAGCTTCTGATCTTCCATAAAAAAATATTGATCATACAGCGTTATTTCTAGTACAGATTGTTTCATTACATTTATTTTTCTTTCAAAGACAATATCATTAGTATGATTTCTTTAATTGTTTGTCTTTACATTTTCAACCTTTCCTAAGTAACCAGTTAGAACTAGTTTCCAGTTATCTGTAAAACATCAATTTATTATTTTTTATTAGGTTTAGAAAAAGGTTTCCCTTTTACCTTTTTCTTCTCCTTAGAAGAAACAACATTTTTCTTCTCCTGTTGCTCAACTAACTGACATGGCCAAGATGATTACTGGTAGTCATACATTTGTCTTCTTTCATGAACAAACATTTTAACACATTTTATCTTAACAGAAGTTCAGAAGTTCACTGGCAGCAGTTAAATTCTTTTTGCTTGTTGCAAAGACCTTTGAATAAATAAAATTTAACACAGAACAATCCTTTTTTGCCTATAAAACAAAGTTCTTTTTAAGTGAGATGATTAAAAAATGTAACAGAAATTGTATTTGGTCTTAACTCCTTCAAAGCAATAGGAACCATGGTATTTTGGTTTCTTGGTTCCTCTTTATTTCTTACTCTCTCAACTTCCATTTGACTGCCTTTTCCACTCCTTGTTCCCATAGTCCCAAGCCTGACAATTCCTGCAAGTTTTACTAGAAAAATTATGAATGAGGGAAGTTGAAAATTCTTTCATGAAAATTAGTATGGAACAATGCAATGTACTTGTTTGGTTTTTTTTTTCCATTGTATTTGTGTGTGTGTGTGTGTGTGTGCTTTATTTGATGACTGTTTTTATACTTTGGGTTCCTTACTCTCATTTTCTTCCAACAAAATTGAAAGACACATGAAAATAAAAATAGTCATTAGTTTTCCTAATTAGTGTATTTCATCCTTTTCATTTAATTGTTCAGTCTTTAAGAATAATTTACATTTTGTGGTTTGCTTTCATGTTTTCCATGTGTCATAACAGGAACAGGCTTCCTGGGTGTGTCAATGTGATGACAATATGGTTCAAAGACTAGAAACAGATTTCAAGATGACTCTTCAGCAGCAGAGCACTCTGGAGCAGTGGGCTGCCTGGCTTGATAATGTAATGATGCAAGCACTGAAACCATATGAAGGAAGACCCAGCTTTCCTAAAGCAGCACGGCAATTTCTTTTAAAATGGTCTTTCTACAGGTATTTCTTAATAGTCTTCTAAATTATTTTAGCTGTTTTATTATTTGCTAAACTGTATGCTGTAATAATGTTGACAAAATTAATATCAGACAATAGTTCCCAAGAAATTAAGAGCATCCCCCCTGTGAAAGATTAGTGTTAATGTTAAACACAGGGCTATGTGCAATTCAGCAGTGGATGAAATGATCCTTGTATATTATTTTAAAGGCCTTGTGACTTTAAAATAATGAAGTTAGAATTTTATCCTGATTTGGAAACATGCTATGAAACATTTTGGATTGAATAGATATACAATTTTAAATCCAATGTTCTTAATACCATTTATTAAAATACCATGGCTTCTATTTTTATTATGTAGGTAAACCAAAATATTTTTCATGTGTAAAAAACCATCAAGACAAATATTCCATGTCATCTGCTACTGTATCAGTTATCATAGTAAAGCTAGTGTTTTTTTCAAAATGGTACATTGTAGCATCTTTCTAAGGGTATTATATGAATGTTTTCATCTACAATCTGCAGTTTTCTATTATAAGGTATACACAAACTTATTTAAATTTTACAAGTTTGAAAACCATACCAATTAAAACCTTTGAACTAGGAATGTGAGCACAACAGACACAATATTTTGAAGGACTACTTTGTTTAAAATTAAATAATCTTAATACAATTTTATTATTTAAAATTTTAACAAAGAACTTCCACTAAGGTCAGTTTTTACATGCACTCACATATTGGTAATTGTGCATATACCAAAACAAAAACCTTCCTGTCTTTTTGAAAATTTAGCTTCTAGTTGTGTAATGTGGTCTCCAACCATGCTTTCAGGAAAAGAGGAGAGACAAATAATTGTCTTTCCCAGACATTTCTTTCTGAAGACACCATAAATCAGCTGTTTGTGGATAGCATTACTTTAAAAGATTCTTGAAGTGCATATTCCTTATGAATAAATTATTAAAGAATTGTGATATTTCTTTCATTATTTTTTTCCCCCATATTTAAATAGCTCAATGGTGATTCGAGATTTAACCTTACGCAGTGCTGCTAGCTTTGGCTCTTTTCATCTGATCCGATTGCTTTATGATGAGTACATGTTTTACTTAGTAGAACATCGTGTTGCTCAGGCAACAGGAGAGACACCTATCGCAGTTATGGGAGAGGTAAGATAATATGCAAGACAATGGATTGGTGAATTTAGTGATCAATTTAGATAAGCATCTACAGGTTTTTTTAATGTTTACATGGAGCTATGGGATATTTTGTAATATAACTGTTGCAGATTGAGTTGCAAATACATTGGTATCTTCAAATTTGGGTTATATACTTTAATCCATGTTTCCTTGGCTGGTTGTTTTTCAGAGTACTAAAACCACAATGACTTCTAACACTGATTCTCTGCAAACGAGCTTGCTCAAAAAAGAAAAAAAAAAAGCAGATCAACCTACTAGGTAGAAATCTACTTTTTTGAGTTCTGAAAAACTAGTTTATATGAAAATATTAAAGGAACAGAATAATAGGAAAATGTTTTTCAGGAATCTATTTACACATATTTACACATACTTAAAATTCCAATACAAATATTTACACAAATGAGCAGTCTCACTGACTTCAGAAGGGTGGCTCAGGTGCAGAAGTGACAAGGAGGGGGAGCGGGGCGGGGGGGGGGAGCCTCTGTGAGAAGAGGTAAGGGACTGCCCACAGCCAGTTCTAGCCAGCTTGGCAACGGAGCCACCACAGGCCAAAGCTGAGCCAATCAGCAAAGTTTTGGGTGCCTCTGTGAAAACATATTTAAGAAAGGGCAGAAAACACCAGACAGGCACAGGAGGAGGGAATAAAAGAGAGTGAGAAACAGCAGAGGGAACACCAAGGTCAGAGCAGTAGGAGATGATCCATGGTGGAGCAGATATTTCCTGCAGACTGTGGAGAATGTCCAGAGCAGAGGGATATTCTTGTACTGACCACAACCCCCCTGCACCACCCATTGCCTCACTGAAGGGACTGAGTGTAATTTACGACAATAACACAGGAGGAAGAGAGGTGCTTGGAGTGAAGTTGAGCCTGGGAAAGGGGGAGGAAAGATGTGTTCCTTAAATGTTATGTTCTTTCCTGCTTTTGTTTCACACTACTCAAATCAGTAATTAAATATTTATTTTGTCAATAAATTAAGTTACCCAAGTCGAGTCTGTTTTGCCTGTGACAGTAAGTGGTAAGTGATCTTCCTGCTTTTACCTTCATCCATGAGCTTTCTCGCTCCAGTTCTTCCTATTTTCTCCCCCATCCCTCTGGATGGGGGGTGGGGAAGTAAGCAAATGGCTGGATGAGTGCTTGGCTGTTAACCAGGGCCAACCAAAAACAACATGCATGAAATGAAAGTAGCACAGAAGTACTTGCAGGATTTGCACATGGCATATTTTCATGACTATATTTCAGTTTATTTTGTTTAAAACAGAGCAAATAGTTCAGAACCACTGTGTCTTATATGTGTCTATAGTATTTGCAAACTGAAGTTTACCTCAGACCTCTTTTTTTCAGTAGCTCACTTAACTGTTAATTTTGTGTGAGTTGCTTGAGAATTCACATTATCTGAGGAGTTATCATCAAGGAATTTTACTTTTAAAGTGATAGAAAATGGATAGATGTGGACATACAATGGATGGTTTACCAGACTGAAGCTTAATGTTTTTATACTTGATGATCATTATATCATGTTTTATCTTACTGAGAAGTTGTAAGTCACCTTGCATGACTTGATATATCATTCTTCCCTCGGGATATATTAAATAGTATCATTAAATATTATAACAATATGTACTTTTTCATAGAGATGGGGAGTCTTGGCTTAATTTGTAGTTGCTTGATATTTAGAAAAAATAAATTACTGTTTCTGATTAGATATTTGATTAAACTCTGCCGTTATATTTATAGCAAAGTATTGCAAAAGTGTAGTATTGCTATGTTCTTGTTTTTTTGACAGACATGGTATATGTTAAATGTAATGTTTTTGGTGTACTGTGGGACTTCCTATAATGTTTTGGTAAACTTAAGATGGATATGATCTTAGAGAGAAAATATGTAATCTAAAGCTTTTAGAGGTAAGAGGGGAACAGGGAAACTGATGTAAACATTAAATGCATGGCGGCTTGTGTTTCTCTGAATTTACTGACTGTGGTTGAAATAAAATGGGAAGTACTAAGGCTAGTTTGACAAACACTTGAAACCAGTATAAACTGGCTTTATAGCTAAGAAAAACACTCTGTCTTCTCCTCTCCCATCCCCTTAGCTTTGGACACTGATACTGACACAAGTACTCCAGCAGTCCTGTGGTTAACTGGATCAGAGAATTCATCCTGTGCAAAATAACCCCATTAAAATTGTGGGTTTTTTTCTTGGATCAGTTCTGTCATGTGGTTTTTTGCATGGCCATGTTAACACTTAAGGTGAAAGGATGGGTATGGAGAGGTGAGGAGGGAGTATGTGTGAGAGAACCTGGAAGGATAGGGCTGCTGCTGCTTATGCTAGTTTAATGTTCAGTGAAGTTTTATCTTTCTGTATTTCTGAAAAGGACTGAATCAGGTACGGTTAGAAATATATTTATCTAATTATTTTACTCCTTTCATTTGAGACTGACTCATCAATTTATGCTCTTCTGCTTCTCATTTAAGAGAAGGGTGGATGACTCAGACAAGGAAAGGGAAGAAGGAGGGTGGTATTTTTTACTTTTCAGTTTGTTTTTTGTATAAGTAAACTAGTTATCAGAATATGCTGTAAGCCCTATTTTCAGTGGTACCATTTATTTACCTTACATATAGTTTTGCTACACTATAACTGCCTTTAGTGACAAACCTAGTGGAACTTTTAAAAGAGCTCTTGGTTAAAATATTGCAGTTTAAAAATGGACACCAGTCATATTTTCCAGCATTCTACATCAGAAATATCTCACTCAAAACAATGAAGGCCTTGACATGTCACACTAAAAAAAGCAAAAACATATGCTTAAGTTTATATTCCATTGTTTTAATTGCTGAGAATTTTTTATTTTAATGTTAATTTCCTTAATATGAACACAAATATGATGGAATGGAAAATGAACTGGTATACTATGGACGTGACTGCAGTCACATGCATGCACTTTCATACTAGCCTCAAGCCATTGGAGCACAGTACTAGCTTCATCATAGATAATCTAAAGTTATGTTTGTGTAGGACTGTGTCCACACTTTTTATGGTTTATTTTGCAGTTTGGTGATTTAAATGCTATATCCCCTGGAAATATGGATAAAGGTAAGCAGTTAAATCTCTCAAATGTATAATTTTATATAGAACTAATGTGTTTCTTGGAGCAAAACAGGTTTTTATTTTTTGAAAATATAGTAAATTGGAATATAAAGCTGTATCATAATTTAAATTATGTGTATATTACTATTATATGGGTACAATATGCTATACATGATATATAGTATATAATAATGACTAGAATACTCTAGGTTCTTAATAGGAAAATCTTTTTTAAACTGTTTATACAAATATTTTCAAAATTTCACCCAGAGTTTAGCTATATATTCTGGTGAGAGAGTTGAAGGGGATGGACAGCTGGAAAAAGGAAGATATGATTAGCATGTACATATATCTACATCTGTAGTGAATGATGGGTTTGATAAGTGAAGATGGCGAAATTGGGTCCAAACACTTGCCAAATAACTTGCTAATTGTTACTGAAGGATATAGTAAGAAATGAGTTTATGTCCACTTTGTAGATTGAAGGCTTAGTTTGGTCTCCATTCTTACACTGATTATATGATTTGGAACAAGTCAACCTCTCTTCAGTTCAGTTTCCTTATCAGTAAAATGAGATAAATTTAGAGTTCATTACCCTATTTAACTGTAGTATTTATTGACTTTTCCCAATGGAATGTTGAGCTTTCAGTTTCTACTTTATCAGGTTGCTACACTTCCCTGTGTTTTCATATTTCATGTTATTTGCAAAATAAAGGCACTTGTATTTAGATTTTTTCCCTTCGTGCTATTTTTTCTTGGTCATTTTTTTGTGCAGATGAGGGCAGCGAAGTTGAAAGCGAAATAGAAGAAGAGCTGGATGAAAATGGAGAGCCACAAGCCAAGAGGGAGAAAACAGAACTAAACCAGGCATTTCAGGTGGGCTGCATGCAGCAGCCAGTGCTTGAGAGTAGAGTAGAGCAGAGCCTCCTGAACCCACTTCATAATGAGCACATTGTTACAAACGCTCAGACTATCAGACAATGCAGTGCTACTGGAAATACATATACTGCAGTCTAATATTGAAGTGTTCCCCCGACTATATTAGCCCTGTTGATGCTGGATTTAATGGTGAGTGCAGGGGGAGAGAATAGGTCTGAAAGTTGACTTATCAAATTTTAGCTGTGCTGAACATTACCTTTTACTGGACTTGTGAAATGAAATGGGTGTATGCATTTTGCCAGATGTTTAAAAAATTTTGTAAGGAGAATCATTTTACATTATTTACTTGATATTATGAGTTTTCCTAGTTTCAAGTGTCAAAGAAGATTTTTGCCAAGCTTTTAATGTTAATGTTTTTGTCCTCTTAAAATTAACTTATTTTTTTCATAGTTTAAAAATATATTAATGTTAAGTATTTGTCATAATGATTTAATATACATAGATTTTTTAATTAGATGCACTTCCATGAAATATTAAAAGAAATAGTTTCTTTGACTTATGCTGGAGGCATACTCATTTGGCAGCAGATGCATCAAATTTGTTATAAAAGGTGCTTTTCATTGAACAGAATGAGAAGACACTATTTTGATGAAATTGTGAGCATTCAGGAGGTATTTTTATCATAATGTTGGAGGGTTGGGAAGATCTATCGTTTTCTTTCTGTAAGGAAGAAGCGGTTTTGCTGCATTTACAAATGCAGAATGAGTGATAGAATTGTAACAATGTGGTAATGTGTACACTGTAGGCATACCCAATTGTCTGATTACCATGTAAAAAATACAAGCTTCCTTTAAAATCAACAGCTCTAGATTTTATTTGCATGCCGGTTCCTCTGGCTTTGGAGACTACTGATTCTGTATTTGAGACCACTGCACAGATGGTTTTGGTTGCTGAGTGGTACTGTAGTTGATAGAAACTGAACCAGAAAAGAAGGGATTTGATTTTTTTTTTTTATGTGTACATGCTACTTATGCTGAACTGGACATACAGGAAAACATTCCTTTTGGATAACTTTCTTCTATTCCAGGTCTTTTCCTACTACTAGATCAATCTATTGCTTTCATAAATAATAGTTTATAGAATGTAAGGAATGTAGCAACCTGCATAATTTTCTTTTCTAAATATATTTCCTGATTATTAAAGTGAATTTAAATTTTTACAAAAATTTAATAAGGTAGTGTAACTGGCACACCCCACTTATTCCCAATTGCATTGAATTTGAGTAGGTGGCTAGATGGACCATTGCCATTTAAGAATGTACATCAGGGATCATTGTACCTCGGCTATTACATGGTGCCTTAAACAGAACTGAAGCTAAGATTTAGTATTTTTTGTTATTCTTAATAACTCTTAAAATTTATTCAACAAGGTGTGCCTGTCACTTTCAAATTTCCTAAGTCTTAAGGGCAGGTTACATAGTCTTCAAAGAAATAAAAGGGGGTTTTATTATTAAGTGATTTTAATATCCCTCTTAAAATTGATAATAAAACTATTTTTTTCTTGTTTCTAGCTGAATTTCACTGTATTACAAATAAAATTTGCTTGGGAACTTTAAAAGCAAAACTAGCTTTAATACCAACTTCAAATGCTGTTAAAGTAAATGGATCCTAGTCATAAGCATGGTTACATATTTTTAACCTTTTGTCAGATTTTAATTTTTAAAAGTCAGACTAAATAAATGAGCAGGTACATAATGCAGCACATATTTTCAATTTGTATATGTGGTAGGGTGTCAGCCTGATGCTATGTTTTAATGATTACATCTTATAGTGATAGTCTATACAGTCCATATTAATTGACATTAAACATCTCTGATTTTTTATTATTATTTTAAGCATTTTCATTATTTTTAAAGCAGATGCATGTGAAAATAAATACATAAAAGCAAAAAAGTGAAAGAGAGAATCAATTTTATAGAAAGAACTGTATAAAAACTTTAGGGAGTCTCTTGTTTTATCTAATGTGACTATGGATTGATTTTATTTTTTAAAAAGTCATATATACCAAATGGGTGAACAGCATGTGAAACGAACAGCATATTTTTAGCAAAGAAATTTGTTGCTAGAGCTTTCATATGCTCCAAGAACAGCTACAGATCAACTAAGATGTACTAACATTTTTGTGGGTACAAAATTATTTGTAAATTGCTTAGCATAATTTGGAGGCCAACCCATCCTGCTCCATTCTATGTAGGCAAAATTCCTACTGATGTCAGTAGATGTTTTTTGTCTTCACAAGAAGTGCAAAAGAGGTTTATGTTCATTTATCTCTAAATTCACCTGTGCACTGAATCCTCATAGATTTTGTTCTCCCAAATATCACTGCATCCTGTTTTTTTCCCTTAGAAATCAGAACCCTTCAAAAATCCTAAAAACTAACCTATGATATTTACTCCCTTTTATTTTGCATTATAAGATTTTAACAAGTAAAATAAAATATTCAGCATTTTTCATTTTTAACATAGGGTGTTCTATGATGTACTGATGATCTGTATTGCCTGGTTTGAAATTTTGTGTTGACAAACCTTAAATGTTTTCTTATCATTGTCCTTTATTGGTAGAATGTTGGATATGTTGTTGCTGAGAGAAAAGTATAGTTGTAACATATAAGTCTAGATTGCTAAGAAGAGGTGGGATGCGGGAGATATGGGCAGTGCAGTCTATCATTATGATTAAGCAATGCCAATTTTATTATGGTGGCACAAGCCTTTTATAATGCAGGTGAGAAATCACATGATACAATCACATGGTACAATTCTTTCTGATTGGACAATTAGCTTTGCACATGCTCCTTGAGCTCTCTTCTGGTTGGATGAGAACTGCAACATCGACATTGTACAAACTTCTTCTCTGCCCAGACCAACACCCTGAAGTTGTTTAACTTCCTGGGTCCTTCCTTATTCTTCCAGGGTCACTCCCTCATCACATCCTTGCTGAAGCTGAGGCTTTGCCAGCCTTGCTCATATCCAGGATTGTTCACAGGTCCATTTTCTTGCAGGGACTCCTTGCGAATCCCCACAGTGGGACCTGAATATCTTTTGATTGATATTTTGAACAGTTGATCACTGTTCATGTAGTGCAAAATGAAAACAAAATATATGCATACAAAGATAGAATGTATATCATGGATTCTAATAGCAGTTATCAGAACAAATTGGAACTATCCCTGATTCAGATAACTGAATGGAGTTTGTATTTCTATGCTTATCAACTGATTATTCTCTCAAATTTTTAAGTAATATTTTCCCCACCTTAACAAATATTTAAAAGAATTAAGTTGCTGCAAGCTGCTGTGTATACTTACGGGTTTGAGATTTTTGTACTTTGCTTTTAAATTTACTGCAGTTTTGATCAAACATACACATATGAAACAATTTACACACTTCTGATATTTGTTAATAGATGGGTATTGTTAATGATATAAAAACAGAAATATGGATACCTCAGTCCAAATTATGTAGTGTGTAGCATATGGCTGAATTGCCATTCTGAAGCCTGCTTAACTTATTTAGAGCTCTGAAGAGCTGTAGCAAGCATCTACTGGCTAGACATTATAAGATAAGGGCTCATATGATTTGTTGATTTTACCTGATCTTGATGCAAAATTCGAAATAATTATTTTAGAGACACTTCCCCTATTAGCACAAATAACTCAGTGAACACTGTGTCAGAATGGGTATTGTTGAATTACTTTTTCAAAACACAGGGCCCAATTTTCAAAAGTTTTATATTTATGAAAAGTTGTTGGTACATTTTAATATTTCTCATTGTAAATCAGTTTTTAAAAAAACCCTCTTTGCAGTTATCTATTTCTGTGTTTTCTTATTGTACTGTAGCATGCTTTGTGCACCTTTTTTTTTAATGTTCCATTAAAAAATTTGGAGAATATTTTTTAAATTCTTTACTTACAAAATGATGATGTACAGCATTTCTGCCTTTAGTTCACAAATGTGTAAAACAATGTGCTGGTGTACTGTCACTGAGGAATGTCACCTTATATGTCTATAAAATGTTTTCGTTTAAACTGAAGCATTTTAAAATGTCTGAAACACTGCTTCTGTGCAAACTATTTTCCACAGGGGAAGACCCGACCTGATATATCTGTGGTTCTCACCAAATGATATCAACATTGTTTAGAAAAACATTTATATTAGTTAGAGTTACATTGCAATCTAACTTAATTTATAGAGTGGTTTTACAAAATAAAATAACCTTTTATACTCATGAAAAAAATTGGTGAAAAATTAACTTTTTTAATAATGTAAGTATTTTTGGTACTTCATGTGACAGTGATTTCAGAGTTTAAAACATTAATTTGAGAGATCAGTATAAATTTCTGAAAATTGCATCCTTGTCTCTAGAACAGGAAAACTATCACGTCTGTGGTTTAAAAACAGGTCAATAAATGGTATTTGATAAAAAGAAAAAAAAACAGGAATAGAATCATAAATACAAAGTGTTTAGTTTTAGCCTTAGAAAATTAATTTAATGTAATGCCTTGCATTAACCCTTTGAGCATTGTAAGGATACACTTCTTAGACAATTTAATTAGATCACTGAAGATATTCTATACATTTAAGTAACTGATGGTCTTGTAGAAATTTATTTTTTTTTAATTTCTAAATTAAATACTTGCATACTAGACAAATTATTTTGTTACAGAAGGCTCAGTAGATTTAGGCTAAATTATTCACTGCCATGAACATGTGCTGTCTGGTGCAAAACACTACTTCTGTTATTTTATTTTCGTAATTGCATAAATATCTGGAGAAATCAAATATCTGACTCTAGACACATAAGTTGTTTACTTTAAGATGCCTTTACAAGATGGAGGTTTAGAAAAAAATATATATACTTGTACTATTTTGAAAATCTCTTTAGGGTAATATTAGAATACTCTAATACTGTAAATGAAAATCTTTAAAAATAAACCCCAAACTGCTTAGTTAACAAGAGAATTAATTTTACAGAACCCTTGGTATGTTTGCAGTCAAATTTTCTGCAGTCTATCTGATAAATAGACAAAAACAACATTGTTGTATTCATATTACTTTTAACATTCAATCACTGTGATATGAACTAATGGAAAGACAGAGATACTAGATTTGGCTTCTTCTACAGGGATGCAGTTTGGATGACTCTTACTGAATGTCAGATTTTAGAAAGAAAAAGAAAACACCTAGAAATTGTATCTGCCTTCTGCTGTGTTGAAAAAGTCCTTTGTTCTTCCAGGTAGTACTCACCAGAACAAGGGAACAAGTTCAGAAGTGAGTAAAGAGTTGTTGAAAATTATAGATAGAAATACCACCTTACTGAGCTTTTCTACTGGTTCTTTGCAGTAGCAATCAGCAACACTAGGTGCAGATGTATTTATTCAAATCTAGCTGAGTGAAAAAAAAAGTCTTATTACATTGTTTAATGAAATTACATCAATAGTATATTGCAAGTAAGTTGTAAAGATTTTTAGTTGGTTAATGCAAATTCATGCATAATTAAAATGCAATACTCAAAGGGTTTTAATTTAACAATATTTTATTCACAATTTATTGTAAATGCTTCTCAGTTTGCATGCCTTGAACATTGCTGCTAGTGATTTTATATGCCAGCAGACCTGAGTTTAATTTACCCATTTTACTTAACAAATAGTAAAAGCCACTTACAAAGTGACTGCCTAGTTTTTGTTTGAGGAAAATATGCCTTAGTTTGATCATTTAAACTCTCTTGGTTTATTCTGATTTTTTTCTTCTTGTAAAAAAAAGAAACCCAGCAATTAAAATGTTGGGATTGGAAGCCCTGAGTAATTAAACATATGGTAAAAATTGTTCTTGTAAATTGATCATTAAGGCTGAAATTCATTGTAGAGAAGAAAGTCCATAACAAGACTATGAACATCAAAATGACCCTCACTTAAATCCAAATCAGAGAAATGCTCTTATGTTCTTAAGTGCTTCCTTGATTGTGGCACAATTGTCTTGAAAGAATTTTCAGCACTGGGTGAACTTTACTCTAAAATAATAAATATTTTAAAAGAATTAAGACTGTGGAGAGACAACCTCACCTTGGTTGGTGTTTACCAGGGACCTAATCCAGTATCTTTTGACTTGCTGGTGTCAACAAGAGGGTTTTTTTTCTTTTGGTTTGTTTGTTTTTTTGTGGTTTTTTTTTTTACACAAACACTTCCCAAATACATTGCTAAAGTGATTGTTTTGTATTTAAACATTAAATATCATATTAAAGTAACCCAATAAAGCAATTGAAAATGCCAGAAAAATATAATTTTGTACCAAAGCAAGTTTCTCATCTTCACTGGAAATTTGGATTTACAGTAATAACCAATTAGGCTATTAAATAAACTTTGAGTGCCTTTCAAACACTTGGGAAATTTTGCCTCAGGTGGTAAACTGTAATTAGGTTAATTCTAGAGCTTGCCAATCAATAATTCTATCATCACTCAGGGCTTTCTTACCTTCTAGGAAACTTACTTGGTTCCATTTATTTTCTACTGTATTTTTTTAAAGTGCCATCATTTAAATTTCACTTAGTAAGTGGCATATTACATTATTCAGTCCCACAGGCACAGAAATATAATAACACTAGGAGAAACTGAACTTTTGTTTTCGTATTTACTGCATACATTATGTAAATTAAGAAAGCAACTTTTTTGTAGACTGTACATGTGACATAATGTAATATCGTTTTGCAGTTTTTGAATTAGTTGAACACACTTTTTAATTATTTAAGGAAAATATCTTTACAGAATAATTTGATAGTTTTTTTGTATAATGTATTTGATTTTGTAAATATGTATTTCCTGATGTGATTTTTTTTTTTTTTGTGAGAAATGTTAAATCTTTTAGTATATCATGTCCTCTAAAAATTGGAAGGAGCTAAATAATAGTTTGTGGGCAATTTGTATTGTGTACTGTACAATAACTAGGAAAATTTTATAATTATAAAAATATATATTAACTTTTAGTGTGTTGTTTAAAAATAATGACTGGAACATACTAAAGACAGTAGGATATTTCTGAATATTTCAGACATGATCTCAGGCTAGTTTTCTTGTGTTTTTCAAAACAAAATTGTGTATGGTCTTCTGAAATAAATAAATTTGTTTTCCTGTTACAAACATTTGACATTTGCATTGTTTTGGAGTTTATATAATTAATTATTTTAGATTGTAATAATATTGATTTTGAATGAAAAATTATTGCAACTTCTGCCTTTTAAACAAGACAATATTTATGTAGAAGTATTAGGAGCAAAATCTAACACTGAGTGTTTCTCAGACTGCAAAAGAAATTATTATTTGAGGTGTCAACTTGATTAAATAACTGTTCATGCTTCCAAGAACTGCAGAATATATGTTAATTTAAATATCGAGACTAATTTTCCATTCTAAATTTAGCTAACTAAAATAGGGTTGTTAGGAGCAAGAAGACTTTGGCATCTGGACTTCATTGATGTTAATGTATGATCACCAGTGCCTATTACTGCAAGCTTTGCTTTAGTAAAATTGTGAAAGTATTTGTAGCACTAACTGATTTCAGCATACTTCATCTGAAAGAAAAGAATAAAGTCTCTATGGTATCAAGCCATGTTTTTCATGGATCTCTAATGTGTCTTCTAGACAGTGTGTTTGGCATCTAAAAAACATAGAATCATCAAACAATCATAGAATATCAGGTTGAAAGGGACCTCAAGGATCATCTGCTCTAACATTTCTTGGCAAAAGAACAGTGAATGATGCCAACTACAGTTCGATTAGAAA
>ML998290.1:23534-38077 GCA_010365825.1 Otus sunia | reverse complement strand
CCCAACTTGGTGTCATCTGCAAACTTACTGAGGGGGTACTCGATCCCCTCGTCTAGATCATCAATAAAGATGTTAAACAGGAGAGGCCCCAAAACTGAGCCCTGGGGGACACCACTCGTGACCGGCTGCCAACTGGATTTAACTCCGTTCCCCACCACTCTTTGGGCCCGGCCCTCTAGCCAGTTTGTTACCCAGCGAAGCGTGTGACCATCCAAGCCTCGAGCAGCCAGTTTCGCCAGAAGAATGTTGTGGGAAATGGTGTCAAAGGCCTTACTGAAGTCAAGGTAGACAACATCCACAGCCTTTACCTCATCCAGTAAAGAGGTCGCCCTGTCATAGAAGGAGATCAGGTTTTTCAAGCAGGACCTGCCTTTCATAAACCCATGCTGACTGGGCCTGATCATCTGGTTGTCCCGCCCGTGTTGTGTGATGGTACTCAGAATGAGCTGCTCCATCCGCTTCCCGGGCACTGAAGTCAAGTTGTCAGGCCTGTAATTTCGCTGATCATCCCTCCGACCCTTTTTATAGATGGACATCACATTGACTGATTTCCAATCTGTCGGGACCTCCCCAGGCAGCCAGGACTGCTGGGAAATGATGGAAAGCAGCTTGGCAAAGCAGATTAAGGTGAAATGACACCACGGATTCTTCAATTCACAACAATCAATTTTTATTTGCTCACAACAGATAATTGGCATGAAACTTTGTCAGTAATCTTTACAACCTCTGCAACAGGCCTTAAAATTACACCAACTAGTGGCAGATCATATAACATATCCCAATAAGCCTTAAAGAGGCCCAAAGAAGCCTTGCTTTATATGTGGGGATACAGCATAAGAGTGGGAGAGAAAAGGGGAGAGAAGAAAAGAGAGTAAGACAAAAAGGAAGATTTCACCAGTCCTGGTTCAAGCACTGGTCCAGCCACCCCAAGGGTCCAGTTTTGGAGTTCTGGCTTTGACTTGTATCCTTTTATAACTCCTTGCCCCTCCTCCAGGTGGCACTTGGACTCATTAGGCTAATTAGGCATCATGCATAGTTTATGCTTGTAGATTTCTCCTTGCTTTTGGTACATGCACAGTTTGTACCTTCAGATTCTTCTGGAAATGAGTCGGTGGGCTCGGGGGTCATTGAGGAGTTACTCCCCCCTCCCTACACGTGTGACGTTGTTTGACCTATCGTGAAAACGCCTTCTCTCTTGGCTCTGTAAAGAGTCACTCAGGATAGGGAAGTTCAACCTCCGAAAAGTGTGGTCCCACCTCTGCAGGACCCCCTCCTCTTGCTGCGCCTCCCTGCCATTACCTGCACAGTCCCAGTGTTTCCATAGGAACCATTTCCTTTGCCAAAGTTCTTTACTGGATGGTTGAGACGTTAACTGTGGTTTCATCAGACCGTCACAAGAGACTGGCAGGATTTGACACAAAGTTAGTGATTGCATATCCCACTGAAACTGTGTGTAGTCCCTGATCAGCATCGTGGCTGTCTTGGATTCTCTGCTAATGTACCTCTCCACATGCACTGTCACAGAGCTGAAACTCAGCACTGAGAATTGCAGAATCAAGCGTCTAAAATTTAGGTGTTGCAATATACACCTCAGTCCATCCAAATCTTTTCTAGGATCTAATTTCCATCTGCCATGGCTTGATAGCTACAGGGATTAAATAGTGGAAAGCTAAAATATATTTTTTTTTTTTTTATAAAGATGACTTGTATATAATCTCATAAGAAATAATTTTCAACCCATGACCAAGATAAAGTTTAAATTATTTCAGCATTAACAATACACCATAAATGTCAGTATTCCCATAAAGGTATCCAGGTAACAAAACTTACTTTCTTGGAATTGTACAACAGGGATACAATTAAAACTGCTCCAAAGTCTTGGGTACTTGAAAATCCCACAGATCAAGCACAAAGCGAAAATCTCAAGTTTCTTTTCTGTTAGTGGCAATCATAATAGAAAACAGTACTTTTAAAAGGTAACGTTTAATTAAAACACCTCTAACTCCTCACAGGTTTGTTGCATGCACCAATTCCTTAATAAAATCATATGGTACAAATCCAACTTGTATACAAATAGCTAGGTCCTTTAATTTTCATACATGTGTGACCCTAACAATCTGCCTAATCATGAAAAACAACATACTGGTTGATTCTATGCAGACTGGAGTCATGCCCTGTCACCACTGCCTGCCCCACTCTCAGTAGCTCAGAGAATGGCACATATCTTTTTGTCTAGTTCCAGAGAACAAAGACAAGGTAACCAGTGCTATTAATGGAGAAACTTTAACTCCTGAGTTGTTAAAAACAAACAAAAATAATAATGAAAAAAAACCAACAGAAAATCTTTCTAGGCATGTATTTCAATAGACAATGGAAACAGAAGAAAATAGAGTGCGGTACAGTCATGCTAGGTGACATTTAGGCTTCAATTAAAAAAAATGTTTCTTTAAAAGTTATTTGAGGACTAAGATTTTGCTATTGAATCATAAGATTCCCCCCCCCAAGACAGCCTAGGTTACCAATATCAAAATATATCCATAGACACACTGTAGAGACACTGAATACTTTGGTGAACAAGTTAGTAGGATGTTTTGATCATTACACTACAAGACAGTTTGGATAATCCTCAAATTATGTTTCCAACATTTAGGATAATGTTCAAGTGAGAAGTAGTTTCCTACATGAAATTAATTATCTTAGTAAAAGACAGTATATCACAAAAAAACCCAACTATGATCTTCAAATTAAATGCCATACTTTGACAGATTAACAAACATTCATTTCTTTAAAGCAATATAGCTTGTAAACACATAGAATGTTTATGTATTAATTATATTAATAATAAGCTTTAGATTCTATAAACAGTATTTATTGAAGATTTGTTCTTTTAATAAAATGCAGCTGACAGTCTCAAGAACTTATAACATTTAAGTTGAAGTAATTTTTTTCCTCTGTATTCAAAGTACTTAGTACATGTTCATACACATTTTAATGTTCCCAATGAGTATCTTTATTTTCATGCATCTTCTAGATAGAGATCATCTATCCATTCATTTCTTATAGGATAGACATGAACAAGTTGTTGAAAAAAAAAAACCAAAAACCAAAAAACCAAACCAACGAACCCTACTTAAAAAAAAAATAATAAAAAAAAAAAAAAAAAAGAGATCCACACTGCTCCCCCCATCCCAAAATTCTGAATCCCAAATAACTTATGGTAACAATACAAATTCTGGTTTGGAAGAAAACATACAAAATATACACAGCGTAGTGCATGCACCTAAACATCTTGATTGTCAGGTAGTGCAAATTTCCACTTTGACACATACAGGTTTTTTTCTTAAAGAGTTTGTTTCACTGATCTTTGCTAATCCCATTTCCTGCAATCTTTGGTAGTCGTTGTCCCTTTGTGTAAGCATGGTACCAGAAGTGAAGAAACAAGACTAAAAACATAAAGCCATATAGCCAAATAATAAACATGAAAATTGGATACTGGTATGGACAATCATCCATGATGTAGATTTGTCCTATATGTCCTGTAATCATAATAAACTGGACCTGGAGGAAAAAGATGAGGAAAAGAAATACTTTTTAAGTAAATGATAAACTTACTACAGAGGTTTACAAATATTCAGCATAGCTTGCATACAGAAAAACAGAAAGATGAGAGCAGGGGACTTTTTAAAACTATAGAGATGTACCTTTAGAGCTCCTCTCCCAAAATGTTACTTCACTGAAAATCATTTTCACAGAGTAAAGAGAGAAGTCCTGAGACAAGCTTAATCACAAGCAGCACTAAGAAATCCATACTAGGAAAAAAGGAGTCTGTACTGGCCAGGTCAAATAAGGAAGGAAGGACAAATAGAAGACTCCTTTAGAAAAATTAGCCAGAAAAACAAAGAGACAACCATTATAGGATTGGTGAACATGAATTCCCACCCACCCCACCCCTGCACACTAGCATAGAACCATAGAATGGTTTGGTAGGGACCTTAAAGATCATCTAGTTCCAACCCCCCTGCCATGGGCAGGGACACCTTCCACTAGATCAGGTTGCTCAAAGCCCCGTCCAACCTGGCCTTGTGACACAAAGGTCCACAAGGTCCCAAAAAACAATTTCATAGTGGATTTAAAATTAAAAAAAAAATAATTTCCACATGAACTCCAAGTTAATAATCCACTGGTAGTGCCGCCAACACAAAAAGACTTTAAGTTATAAATATTCAAGCTAAATCATTCAGAGTTACATGTGGTTACATGAACTATTCTGGTAACACCAGACCTGGTGCAAGCAGTTACATCAGTAGCTGCTTCTCCCTGCTTCTTTCCCTCATCCATCAGCATCCTTGCTCAGGCCAAAATAATTGTTTAGCCAGAAGCTAAATTTTCAAAATTCAGCTATTAAAAAAGCTGGGCATGAAGAAAATACCCAGAGCAGTAACCATTTGAAAGTGATCTAATGCTGATAAAGCATGTAATGTAATTATTGCAAGAGTACTTTTTAATGCTTTGAATTAAGGAGAGGTAAATTCTCTACACATAAACAATGTCTATGAAAGAATGGACATGAAATTCTTAATAAATACTTCTTTTTCCCTTTGCTCATTGCTATTTACATGTGTATTCTATACATTAATTATGTTTTCTTGGTGTAAACTTATATTCTAATAATTTTTACACAGGAAATGAGTTTTGAAAATATATTTACCAAGTATTGCATAACTGAAAAGCTCATGTGTCCAAATCTGTGATTATAGAGAACACTGAAGTCAGCGGATTTATGTCAATAACTGAATGGAGCTCACAACTTTTGTTTTATTCAATTAAAACATGAATAAAACTTGTACCAACTGTAAGTTATATACATGAACGTAACTAAAAGTACAAATGTATTGCATTAAGTCTGTGTTAGTCTTAAACAACTTTCAGAAAGCTGATTAAGTCAAACAGAAAATTACTCACAAGTTGTATAGTTGTCATGTATTTTTTCCACCACAAATATTTATGATAGGCTGGTCCCAAAGAACAGATTCCATAATAAGTATACATGACAACATGGACAATACAGTTCAGCAAAGCATGAAATGTTCCTAAACCACCTGTAGAAAAACAAAATATGGTAGTATTATTGCATCAGGTATTTAAGCTACCTCAGGTCCTAATAGTTTGGTTTGAGTTGGGGGGAAAAAATCCCAGATCACAAAAGCCACAGACTTTGATTAATTATTTAACCTGAATTGGGTTGACACCAATTCTGAGGTATCTCAGTTTCCTTTCTCAGAAAAGGCTTATCTACAAATTTCCAAAAAAGCAATAAAACCTAGCTAATCTAATCTAATTACCTGTAAAAGGTTTTAGTGGAATTTTTTGCTCTTTGGGCTGATTTTTTTTTTTTAATTATTAAAACATATACATGAAGGAGGCACAGAGAATTTAGTGGAAACAGCATTCCTCCTGTTTTACACCTCTTTTCTCGACATTACAATGAACTGTGTAAAGCTCCGGAGGATAAGTAATAATTCTCTTCCCAACAGAGATTTCCAGTTTTCTAGGGAAAATAAATAAATAAATAAAAATCACAGTTTCAGACAGTGAGTTTTCAGAATCATGACCTAAGTGAGGGTCTCACAAATCCATAGTCATACATACAGTGAAAAGGAAATTTAAGGCTAAATAATCCCCCCCCTTTGGGGTAAACTCATGACTGAAACTGGTAAGATACATACATTTCACAAAGCAAGTAAGGAAATACTTCCTTTTCCATTGATTCAACTATGGAGTTAGATGATCCTGCTCAAAGTAGTTTTATTTCAATTAACACAAGAAATTATAGGTAAAAATGGTCCAAGTAGTGGCATACAGCAAAATATTTTTAAGAGAAATATGAACACAAAAATATTGAGCATCCAGAAGAAAACAAAGTGTCATGAAAAGCAGACACTTAGTGAGAATACTTTTGTATCCAAAAGCCAATTTTTCCATTAAGAATCATTCAAATTAAAGATAAAACTTATTTTGTGATTTTAGTAGCTCATACTAGTCTTCCAGCTTGAAAGATCATAACTCCTCCATCTGTGGTTGTAAACTTTCTTTGAAACTTTGCTATTTGCATTTTCGAAAATAATTCAAGCGTTCTTACCATTCAAACATACTTTTTTTGCTTGCAGTGAACATTCAAAAGAAAAAATAGTTAAAGCAGAGAGAAAAAAACCATAACCTAAACAACAGTATAAAAATATGCTCCAAAAAGCAACACCATACATAAGCACCATCTTACAATTCCCTGTTTACATCAGATCAGAGGAAGAAAAAAAAACAAAAAAAACCCCATCACACCAAAAAAAAACCCCACCCAGCATCTCCTTTCACAAACATGTTGATTTTAAAAACAGGTTGAAAACTTGATCGGTGCCACTATTTAGAAGGAAGAATAAACAGTGATGAAACTGAATACAAGATAATCATCAGCAGGACTGAAATTCTTGAAAAAAATCTAAGTTATCAAACAGATCAATATTTGGAAAGATTAGTATAAAAATATGCAATAGAGTTGTAGGAATAAACACAGCTCTTCATGAGCATGAGGGACTATTGCAAGCAGAAGACAAAACAGGCCTTGCACACTTTCCTGAAAGTATTTGTCAAATTATCACATGGGAAATTTAAATTCAATGCAAAATCAGAAGCCTGTATCTGGTATACTGATCTAATGTCCAGGCAGAAAGTTAATCACCTTTAAATGGAAACTTTTCAGGGTTGAAGGGGAGGAACTATTAGTTGCTGGGATTCTTTGCAAATCTATAAACATACTGAACTGTATGCCGAGAAACTATTCACAATTTCACCATTAACTTAAAGTACCAGTTACTCAGCAACATTTGTGAAAGACATGATCAAGACACCAGCTTCCTAACTCAACAAATACAGCAGAAGTATATCCTTTTATCACTAGGAAAATCTGCACACAGAACATGTTCAGAGGACCCCATGTACAAATCTTCTGGTCTGCTTTCAGGGCTTATTTTTGTATTCATAGAACAGGCCCTAACAAATATGATTTAATAGGCAATAGTTCTTTTCATCAATCCATCACTGATTTTCTAGGAGAAAAAAAATACAAACATGCCAGAGAACATGAGTGAAAGAACATGTACAAAATTCCCTCTTTCTTGGTAGAAACTCCTAGAAAAATCCACACCCTCCTAGTGATGTACTACTAAATGACACTGCATTTCTCTGCTCCATGCTTACCAGGCTATTCTTATGGCAAGTTATATTTATTAGTGTTGCACACTAATACTATAGCATAGAAAGATGCATGCATAGACACACAGAGCAGGAAAGGAGAAGGTGAAGGTAAGCTAGAAGTGGACAAAGACTTTCAATTCATTACTGTTCAAATAAGTTTCTGCAATAAATAAGGTCCAGAAAATCTCTCTGTAGTTTTGAGAAAGCCAAAGTATTACATGTAAATAAGCCCCAATTATGCTACCTAAGGCCAGTAAAAATAACTGCAACAAAGCCTGAATAAATCTTAAACAGACAAAACAAAGGATGGCAAGAACAATGAGAACACAGTCCTCCCCTCCAATTCAATTCTTACATTTCAGGAGGACAAATGCCGTTGATTTAGTTTCAACAGAGTTATCTGCCTCATACTTCTCCCCTAGTACTTCTGATTTTGCAGTATGTTTTCATGTAATAATGCTCTTTGCTTACATACACCTCTCTCCTCTGCACCTTCTTCCCCTTACAAGAAACCAACACTGCACAAAATGCTGTCAAATCGGAAAAATTAGTACTCTCCACTCAAATAATTATGTATGGTGATCTTGGTTGTTCCATGAAATACTGCAGATTGTATTTGCAAGACTTTTTAAATTCTGTTCTTTAAGTATTTTTGTCTAGCATAGTTAACTTTTACTACCATCAGATATGTACAAATCAAACTGTCTCTCCACTACCTGCAGCAAATTTGACTCCAAACCACCAGGTCCACGGTATGATGGAATGATGAAAGACATGCAGGAATGTAACTTGGTTGGTTTTCTTACGCAGCACAAAAAATATCTGAAACATATTTTTAATGAACAGAATGTTACAGGAGATAATCAAGCCCAACATACGTACAGAAAACTGTATGCATCAGTGATGGTTGCTCACTACTATACATTTAGAAATTCTTCATAGTTGCAGTCTTGGGAGAAGGGAAACTGAGGCTCTGGATATGCAAACTAGTTTTCAAAAAAATTAAACCAGTATGTAAAATCCACCTGTGGAGTCTCAAAAGCCAGGGCAAGCTTTGAAAGCAAGTGTCCAAGCTTGAGCCATCACCTATGCGTGCAACAGACAGCATAAAATGGACTTGCTTGGATTGAAAAGTATCTAGAAGCATCAGATTTGAAGTCCCCTGAACTACTAAGGCAAAGCCATTTGAGAAAATTAACCAAAGGACTAGAAACAGATACAGAGAGAAGAAAATATTAAGTTAGAGAAATAGCACTATTATGAACACTAACTTAGCTACCCTTGGAAAAAGGCAAAATTGGACAGAATAAATGTAGGTATTCTTAATGGATATTGACAGGCCACATTTTAAAGGATGGACATCAAGGGAAGTGTTAAGGGAAGACAGAGTAAGAAAACTGTGTAAGAAGTCAAGTCATGCAAAAGGTAGTATCAGATAGCAAAGAAAGGAACACAGAAGAAAAAAAAAAAAATCTGGTTTGACAGGAAAAACATTTGGAAACAGCTGACTTAAATACAGCTAAGAAATTTCTTTTGCAATAAAACCAAAAAGCTTCTGAGAAACAGGTACCTAATTGGATGGATTCAAACAAAACAAATTTAAAAAAAACCCAAAACTCAAACAAACAAAAAAACCAGAACCGATGATTTTTTCAAGCCCAGGACTAATTAAAAAGCAGCAACCTAACCAGTGGCTAGTAGAGGTAAATAGAGGACTAAACTGATCAGGCTTTTCTAGTTTTAGCATTCCTGGCCCTTCTATTACCATTCCATTTGGCCCAGTCAGTAAAATCTTCCAGTGTTGAATCAGGAATATTTGCAGATGAAAATCAGATGACTAACTTTGCTTGCAGGGTGTAGAACATCCTAACTGCTCATGAGTCAGCTCCTGAATCACCACTGTTGTGCCTCACACACAACAAGGCAAAAGAAATCACAGCTGATTCCAACACTCAGAAGCTGGTTTGAGAATAGCTAAACCAACCATACTAGGTGTCAGTCTTGGGAAGAGGGGAAGGCAGATGGCTGCTGGTGGTGAGTGAGGTCTGCATTCTGCTTTAATGCACTGCTGCTTAGACTTTCTTTGAAACAGCAGAGTGCCAGCCTGATATCAAATACATCTATAGTCACAACCACCAAGGCATACACAGGAATTTAGAGCAAGTAAGTAGGGCAATTTATGCTGTATTCAGAGCTTCTGATGCAAATATTTCAAACATGGAAGATAAAATCTGAAGATGACATGGAAAAAATTCAACATGATCAACACCATTTTTTATCTGCAGTGTTGAGACAAGCATTGCCATAGTACAACAGGTTAGTGCTTTCAGCTGTTAAACAGACAAGTTATCAGGGCTTCCTAAATTTTTAAAGGTGTGTTCTCTCATTAACATTTTTCCTGATAATCAAAAAACAACAGTGTGATGGGACAACAAGATGAAAAGAGATAAGGGTAAACACCTTGATGGCATTCCAATAATTGAAGTCTGAAGGGCTAAATACAGAGCAATTTATGCCCTCACCCCCCAACAGCACTGGTTCTTCTACTGTGAAAAGGAAACATCACTACTTCTTTTATTAGGCTACAAATACTTACAGTGTCTAATAATTCAATGAACTTGGAAAAGTAGTAAAGCCAACAAATTTATACCATCTGCAAGAGTAAAACGCAGAAATTTTCAAATCATAGTAGTCATAAATAAAACTAAACAGCTGCAGGAAAAATAAGTAACTATATAAAAGGAAAGTATTGGGATGAGTAAGTGGTGCCACAAGGTTGACAAATATTTAAATGTATAGTTTGTTTGTTTTTTTCTTTAAAAACAGAAAACATTCTTTAATCCTGAAGGAATGTTAAAACCAAGATGAAGAAGCCAACAAATACATTGCCTCTTTCTTTTTCCTAATCAACCCCTCCAGTTAACTCACATGCTCTACATTATGCAAGAGGGCATTTCCATTTACTGCATTCTACTCTACAGCAGTGCATTTGGTTGTTCAAAAAGCATTTCCAAAAATAAAGTCAGCGCAGCATAACAATTTATCCTTGCATTTGGCAACTTACTCTTAGAGCTGTAGGTGACCTCGAGTAGTCAACAATATCACACCGGAATGAGTATCCTGTGGCCCAACCTGACATAAGAAACTAGAGCAAAGAAAGGGGAAAGGGCAAAGATTTAAATTTATATATTTTGAAAAAAGTCATTAATTTCAGATTACTTTTGCAATCATTAAGCATGAGGGGAAAACAGCATTAAAAACTTGTTGAATCAGCAACCTTGTCAGTCATCTATCTCTGCGTGGGCTAGCTACCATAAAATCCTTTGCTGTTGCAGATTAATGAATTTCTAATTCCAGGACCACACCTACGGAAAAGAACTTTCCTCCTACACCCATTATCTCAGCATTAGTAATCAAAAAGGAGAAACATGTCAAAAACAATGTTAGAAAAACAACTTATTGTGTAAATCAGACTACAAAAACAAATCAACCATTTTGAAATTTTTTGAAAATTGCTATCACAGCCAAACATCTTAATACCAAAAGAAAACCAGCACAACAGAAAAATATGGCTTAATATCATTAAAGACAAGGAACAAATCAATATGCGCTATATTTTTAGTATCAGTTTCTAAAATTTTGCTTCATTGAACCACATGATTCAATTAATCTTTCACTGATATCAGGGATAAGAAGCTAGGGTTTTATAATCAAGAGCACATGTACAGGACCAAAGGACTATATGTAACAAGTATCATTTAATCTTTTCTCTTGGAATATATTAGAACTCAGACAAGATCAACATTGTTAATATTACACTTGGCTCATTTACCAGCCAACCTCCAGGACTACTGTATCTTACATCTGTTTAAAAAGTACTTCTCATCAACTGATTATCATCCACTCATGCACAATAGGCGGTTCAGCTCTCTTAACAGATGAAGTGTTTTGGTCTGTGACCACAACAGATGTTTAATTTCCTAAAAGAATCAGTTGCTTAAATGAAACAAGATTTGAAACACCATCAAGACAGCACAAAACTAAAGCACCCACAGAATGGCTTAGATCCAAAGAAGGAAAGAATCAGCTTTTTTGCTGAGAGCCAGACAATAGCAGAGATTCAATCTGTTAAACTCTATGCATTCTTTCATGAAATTGTAAAATAGAAGTCTTGATAGCAGGAAATTGAAGACTATGTTAGTGTCAGACACTAGAAGTTTATTTATTTTTTTTTTTAGTTTCCTGAGGGTTATAACCAAAATGAAACTTATCACCAAATCACATGAGGAAACTTGGTGATTTTTCAAAACAAAGTCTCAATAGCAAACGTATGCATCTTGCCCACCACTTACAGCTTTTCCACACAACAGTCATGACACGAAGTAGCTACTGCTGCACTGCCTTTAGAGTGCTGTTAAAAGAAATGTCAAGCAGTTCACTGTAACTCATAATGAAATTTATGCAAATTGAGGTAAATGAAAGGTTGGCAGGATAATCATTACCAATTTGCCAAACCTGAGATAGCCACACAGCGAGATTTCACACAAAGAGAGTCAGTACTACTAGCATAGTGATGCTTAACCAAGCAAATGTATAAGGCTATCATTCACATAATACTACTGTTAAATAGCTACACTTTAAAAAAACAAAATAAAAAACAACAAACCAAACCCAAAATATCACCACCACACCCCAAAACAACAGATATTATCTATCTTAAGGTTTAAGGTTCTAAATTAAAGCTTCTACATAGTCTATACATTCATGGTCAAGGATTTTTAGGTCATTCAACCCACAACCCTATACAACTCATCAGGCCTTCCAGTCTTAAAGTCTAACACTTGCTTGAGTTATGAACTATAGCAAAATCTCAACATTCCTCTTGAGAGAAAGAGCATTTACTACTGGGAGGGGGAGTGATAAAAATCAATGCTAAAGATATTTATGGTTTGTTTTTGAGGATTTTTTGGTTGGGTTTTTTTTTGGTTTGGGTTTCTTTTAAGGATGAAGATCCCCAAACTGGATATTATAATAAACGTACTCTATATACGGTGTTTGAAACATCAGTGTTGAGTATCATGTAATAGGACAGAAATAATTACAACAAAGAAAAACCATGTAGTCTACCTGGTACAACCCAGGGAAATTAAATAAGTTACAAAGGTTTTTAATTTTTTAAATTATATATAATGGCACATAAAATATTTTACAGTTTTTCTAGGTATGATATTCCCTTTTTTTCAAGTATCAGCTCAATTAGTTTAGCATACAGCTTGGAGAAATATAATTACGACAATTGGAATAATATTTTTTTGAGAACTGCAGAGTGGAAATTGTATTAATAAATTTATTAAAACTTGGTATGAAGATAGAGACATGAAATAGATAAATATGTTACAAATAAAAATAGAACTTACTTCATAAGTCATATATAAAGAGAGGGTTACCACGCTAAAATTATAAAGCGCCATTATCTGCCTGAGTACAAAAGGTTTTTTATTTTCCATGAGTTTGGGTCCTAAGGAAGTGACAAAATAAATGTAGGTTCCAATGATAATGGTTGTTGGAAAAGGTGAAGACATGAGTGGCCAGCCTTCCAGTCTTGGATCTAGAGGAAGGGAGAAAAGAACACACACACATACACACACCAAAAATCGGATCTTTCCAATACTTACTAAATCCTAAAACAGCTACAAAAAGGTACTTAATTCTTAACAGTTTAGGTTTTGCTGTCACCAATCAAGTTTCAAAATCCTTTCACCTCAAATCCATATCAACTAGATAACAAGATTTAGCACCTATAGGATTCTACGCTCCTTTCTGCATCAATTCTTCACACATAATGAAGAGGAGATACAGAATCACGAGTGACCTGATTTTCAGTCTAGAGCTCTCCCTCATGAAAAGTCTGCAATTTTACACATGAACACGGCTCAGAGGGCAGCATAGGAAGGCAATGCACAAGCAGATCACTGAGGCTGCATTTCCATGTGAGGCTTCATTCTTCTGGAAAAGAATGAACAAGTTCAAGTCACAGACAGGGAGTAGCCCCATTTTTCAAGATCCTTGAGCTTTATAAGCTGGTGTTAGACATAATAAGATTTTAAAGTTAGAAGACATTCTGTCCCATCAGTTGGTATTCATAGCTTAGTTCTCGAGGCTTGTGTCTATTCATTCCAGACATGTCACTACTTTCACAGCACCATAAACCACACACTTTCATATTACAAACCTCCAAATGGCAAAACTGTTGCAAGTTATCCCAGGTAGAACTATTGCGGAGAGTCCTTCTCCTATGCGTGCCCTGCTCCCTCTCCCCACAGCTGAAGCTGGCAGACATTCCCTCTAAGCTTCACCATGATTCTGCTGCACCCTTCTGTGAGTCCCAGCTTACCAAAGACCAACATTTCTCCATAAGCAGGAGAAATAACACAAACTTAATGTAAATTTTAAAAAGTATTTATTTTTATAAACTGACTTTTAGAAGATTTGGTTTTGAATTACCCCAAATTTAACTATTGACTCAGTAAACAGCTACTTTCATAGTTTGCTGCTGTATTTTGTGGGTGAAATTATACCACTACAATTTTTGTTAAATGTTTAATTCATAGCCAGTTGTCTTAAATCAGTGATCTTCAACCCATGGCATTCAAGTAACACATCGCCCATGAGACCCTCTGATGTTTACAGCCACTGGAAGTTTTAAAACAGATTGAGGAGGAAAGCACATTATAATGCTGTACCTAGTCTGTAACGTGCCTAGTGCTGCTGCCCAGAGACCAGCAATGATTGTGAACCACAGCACTAGGCATTAGCTAAAAAAATGAAATCTCTATGTGTTCCATTGCAAGAGAATCACCAGCTCTTCACAACTGACTGCTTTTTCTGCATCCACTTCTGCATTGACACTACCAAGCTTTCCCATTGGTCTTCTCAGCTTGATCCTGAGGAAAGCATGTCCAGCCACTAACAGCATGCTACAAGATGCCAAACACAAGCACTGGTAGGCAGAGACAAGGTGTACTGGGTGTGGCTGAGCTGGAATTGGTTTTCCCCTGTAGCAGCCCTCATGGTGCTGTGTTTTATGTTGGGAGCTGGCAGGGTGTTGATAGCACCCTGGTGGTGTGGCTACTGCTGAGTAGTGCTTACACAGCACCAAGGCTCTTTCCAACATTTTCCCCCCCCTACAGTGGGACGGGGTGGGCAAGATCTTGGGAGGGGACACAACCAGGACAGCTGACCCGTACTGACCAAAGGGATATTCCATACCATATGACGTCTGCTCAGTATAAAGC
>ML998290.1:0-18310 GCA_010365825.1 Otus sunia | reverse complement strand
GGACACAGTTTCCTTGGCAGGTACTTGAAAGCTGTTACGGTTGCTTCCCCCAGTTCCCATTAATCCTAAACTTTAACAACTACTTGTATTGTCCCAGTCCTATATATATGTGTTATAAATCAACTTACAAACCGGTTTGCATTTGGTTACCTAGGTTTCAAATGTTTCTACTAAATGATTATAACCAATCTCTTCAGCCCTGATATGGGGCTGTACAGGGGATTTTAATGTAGCCGTTGGTTGCTAATATAAACAACAAATAAAACTTTTTACTAAATATTTCTTATGATTCCATATTTCTGTTAAATCAAACACAATCATTTCTACTTATTGATGAATCAATAACATTCGGGAAGTGTGTGCGCGCCGTTTGCGGAGTTGAACTCCCCGGCCGCCCAGCGCTGTTTTGCTTATTGCCGCTTGCTAAGTAAACAATTGAGATTCTGATTAGCTCTGACTCACATTAATTGAGAAATCTACTTATAACAATCCTGTTACACTTAAGACACAAATTCATACATACTGGGGCAAAAAAAATATGACTGATGCATTTTTTTTTTTTTTAACTAGAAGAGTAAAATACCCCTACATACCCACATACAAGATAAACAACTAGCTTGTGCTTCAGCAAAAAACAAGCCATTTTTGAAAGATTGCTTTTTCACAGTACAACCATGTTGTTAAGAAGTAACCTGGTAATGCTTTGACCATAATCAAAACTGCCAAACATTATGGAAGATTCTAAGTCTACAGAATTTATCCTCTAAATGTGAGATTGAAAACATTTGGCCTGAAGGGACAAAGACTTGGGGACAGAGAAAGTCATTTGTTAAATATACAGCTTTAGTTCTTCACACTGTAAACTCATCTACACATTAAGCATTTGTATAGCTACAGTTCAGTCAGGAAAATATACATTTAGTCTACATACCTGCTAAGGTACTTACAGAATCAGCATATTGGCACTTGTATTTCCTATGTTCCACTTCCTGCTTGTAACAAAATTAAAAAATGCAACTAAAATGCACTAGCAGTAGTGAATTTTAAAATACAGTGTCTAGATTGTAGCAAAGTCTTTCAAAATTAGGGAAGTCACACTAGCAGACTAATTTTCAAAATTAGGTTATTTTAAATGATGTATTGGAAGTGATTTACATAAATTTTAAAAAACGCTGTTATATAAGCTCAGTCTGCCCAGCTTGAAAAGTTCTAAAGAACAGAGGCAGTCATCTGAAGCACACACATTCAGAAAACAAGCACTGAAATCACCTCAAAAACATATACAAGGTACTCAGCTCTTAGAAAGAAATGAGCACTACTTTTATTTTCTTTTATTTAACACCATCAATGAAAGTAATGCTGTGCACCTAGGTTCAAGCCAGCTGTCCTAATATCATTTCTGAAGACACCTTTAAACAAATGTGTCTTCATCATTATAAAAATAGGGGGTGGGAGGCAAATGATGGAATGGGCTGTGTCAAAAGAGCAAAGTCATTTGCTGGCCTCTGGTCCCCTGTGGCTCAGCAGACAGCTGAGCCCACTAACTGCAGTTGAGTTAAAGCATATGGCTTGGCAGAACCAATTTATTCAGACCATTACCTTTACTGGAGAGGCAAGGGTAGATAAGATCATTTACACCAGCCAAAAATGCCACAAATACCACAGCAAACCACATGAGAATGCCTCACGATGACAAGTAGTAGGCAATAAGTTGCTGGAAGTATCATAAAAAAAGCTGCTGCTCCCAAGTTCAGTCTTAGCACATCAACTACTGTTGTGAACGTGCTTTTTGGAGTGCTCCAGGAAGCTACTAGACTGTCACATCCTAAATCTTTCCAGTCCAGAGGTAATAATTTGTAGAGTTGCAGTTGAAGGTCCCAAATCACTGAGGGATGTACAATGAGATATGTGAGGGAAAGAATGTTGTTTTCGCATAATAAGCCTGATAGGAAGGGCAGGAGCGATTCACCAAAGCAATCAACAAAAGCAATTCACAACCACTGAAATCCCTGGCCTAGGGCTAGAAAACAAGTGGTCTTTTTGTCAACTGTGAGGACCCAGTACTTGGAACTGGCTTTAGATGGATACAGATACCGAAAGACTTGGGGAACCTGAATTTCCAACTTTTCCATCTTAGCACGCTTGCGTGATGAGCTCATGCCTATTAACTTCTCCGCCCTGGAGAGAGCCAAGGTTCATTGCCATGAACATGCCATGTATGAACACATACATGAAGGGGCGTATTGGTAGGCGGTTCGGGAAGTCTGTACACCCTGTAGTACTCAGCCAATGAGGAATCAGGGGAGGGAACTCACGGTCAGGAGAAAGGGTTATAAACCATTTCACGATGGCTGTTGGGTGCATCCACCTGATGGGGCGCCCAGTCTTGCAAGAACGTAATAAAGAGTGCTTCACACCGTATCCTGTCTGAGCCGCTGATAATTGGCAACTGAGTGTTTCTCACAAGATATAAAGCCCTTGGGTGGTTATTTTTTGTTTAAATCAACATTCTTCAGCATTATGAAAGGTCTAGTTAATCACTACAAAACATACTCATGAGTATTATTGTCAGGCAACCCACAAAGGTACATTATACCATTGTTTGGAGACTTGGGCCTCCCAGACATAACAACTAAACAGAGCAATAGGAACATGAATAGACTTCTAATTTTTCCTGACAATCCTGTTTTCCTCCTGCATCCCAAAGAGGATCTCCACTTACAAAAAGAAAAATAATTATTTTATACTTGACCAGAATTACTGCAGAAGTGAAATGCAGTTTCAGAAACTGAGGTGAGGTGGAAATACTTTATGAAAAGGCCAAATGTTTCTCAATAAATGCCTGTTGTACTCTGTACTCAAGGGAGGAATCACAGAGCTGTGAAGAACAGATAGTAAAGAGACATCGGAATATTAGGGACAGCTGGAGAAAGTCACCCTGCAGACTCATCCTGTAGTCAAAGCCACGATCAAGGTTGAATTGGGCTTATACTTTGAGTCCAGGGATGAACACAGGGAAAATAGTGTATTATAAAACCTTGTTTGATTCTGTTTAAAATTTGAGTAAGTTTTTAGGTACCACTAATGATGTCTTGGATGCTGTTTGCACTACTCTGTGGTTGAAAACTTTCCACAGCACCTTTCTCTTTTGAGGTCACTGCTCCCCTTGGAAGGTGATCCAGTTTCACAGAGGTTGTGCACATGGTATGAACACAAGAACGGGATCACTTGCTTTGGCTCAGTAATAATGGCAGTTCCATAAATGCTCTTTTGCACTTGCTGTGCAGGTAGCCTTCAAAGGACTATACAGATGTTGGACTTCCAAAGGGTTCCTGTGAAAGCCCTGGGGGTCAGAACTCAACAAACAGTATAGAACAGGGACATTCATAGCTGCCTGCAAGCCTTAGAGAGAGAAAACATTCAGTCAAGGTGACTCAGAGCAATCAAAGGCCTATGGAGACAAAAGAAAAAGGTTGCTCCAAGGGTAAAGCAATGCTGTGTGGGACAATATTCAGATGACAACCTAACCTCAAAAGCTTGCACGAAAATAACACTCTCAATCATCTAAAAACATTAACTGGCTTGATTAGCAAAATTATCTTACGACAGTTTGTAAACTAGATCTTGTTATCAAAATTCAACTTTAAAAGGATACAAGTTCTTTGTTCAATTTCTGAGCAATCAACATGCAGTAGTTTGCATAACAAAATGCAAAGTAGAGCCCAATGTGGGCAAAATATATTAATGACATGACCCAACTGTGAAGGTTTACTTCCGTTCCAGATCCAGTTAGGTAGACCTTAGTTCCTTTGCTAACGGGAATTTTAAAGAGTCTTCAGTATTTTGCACTTTCAGGAAGCTGAGAAACAGTGTATAAAGAAGCATTATGTAGGTTGTGAGTTTGTAACATTACAGCTTTTTAAAATCAGCATAAAACACTGATTGAGAACTTCACAGAAAAAACAGAATGAAACATACCACATTAACAAGCAGGTTTAATCGCAGGTATATTGTAATGATTGTCCATCTTCTATCAGTATTTTCTACTACTACAGTAGAATGTAGTTTTTACCATCTTTCCAAGCATTCAGAGACCACCCAAGACCACAAGACACCACTGCAGTTTAAAATAGATCAGCTCAGCCAGACAGCGTGTAGGGATAAACCAGCTATATCTGGCCATGTCAAGTGTACTTACTTTTTTTCCTCTTTTCAATCCTGAAAGATTGCCAAATACAAATAGCTCTAAAAAAATTTATCCCAAAGTCCATTAGGCAGTGGATGGGCCACATCAGAATAACACAGGAGACAATACTTCCAATGCAGAACCCTGCCAAGCATCAGAGTACTCAGTCTAATACTAATGTTCTTGTAAAATACCAGTATACAAGAAAAAGACAAGCATCTAATAGTCTACTCATCATGCAACAGCAGCAAAGGAGAGGAAAACTGGACTGTCTCCAGTACAAAGAAAGATTAGGCTTATATATAACTATGCATTTAAGTTATCAAAAAAACCTCCAAGAGAGCATTTTTCACGTACAGATTTCAGTGCATTGAAGAAGGGTTCAGTGTGTTTGGTTCATTCTCTGTATGGACCATTCATTCACCAGAGAAAAAGGGGAATCTTTTCCATCAGGTAGCACAGCAAAGCTGTGAACGAAACCTAAGTGTTGGGTACCAGTTCAATATTATAGTTACTATGTAAAACTACCAGGCCACACACTGCTGTCCGAACCTAAAGCAACACTGCAACCCTCATCAACCAAGCGGGTTTCTAAGCATAGTGGTTTGTCTCTGCTCTTTCTCTTCTACCTTGCCTCAAGATGATTTTATTGTTCACATACAAACCAAGGAATCATAGAATGGTTTGGGTTGGAACGGACCTTAAAGATCATCTAGTTCCAACCCCCCTGCCATGGGCAGGGACACCTTCCACTAGCCCAGGTTGCCCAAAGCCCCGTCCAACCTGGCATTGAACACTGCCAGGGAGGGGGGAGCCACAGCTTCTCTGGACAACCTGGTCCATTGCCTCACCACCCTCATCACAAAAAATTTCTTCCTTATATCTCATCTAAATCTACCCTCTTTCAGTTGAAAGCCATTACCCCTTGTCCTATCACTACACTCCCTGAGAAAGAGTCCCTTCCCAGCTTTCCTGTAGCCCCCTTTAAGCACTGGAAGGCCACTATAAGGTCTCCCTGGAGCCTTCTCTTCTCCAGGCTGAACAACCCCAACTCTCTCAGCCTGTCCTCATAGGGGAGGTGATGCAGTCCCTCATCTGAGCTGGATGCAGTACTCCAGGTGGGGTCTCACCAGAGCGGAGTAGAGGGGCAGAATTACCTCCCTCAACCTGCTGGCCTCACTTCTCTTGATAAAGCCCAGAACACAGTTGGCTTTCTGGGCTGCAAGCACCCATTGCCAGCTCATGACCAGCTTTTCATCCACCAGTACCCCCAAGTCCTTCTCTGCAGGGCTGCTCTCAATCCCTTCATCCCCAGCCTGTATTGATACTGGGGGTTGCCCTGACCCATGTGCAGGACCTTGCACTTAGCCTTGTTGAACTTCATGAGGTTTGCACAGGCCCACCTCTCAAGCCTGTCAAGGTCCCTCTGGATGGCACATCTCTTCCCTCCAGCTTGGTGTTGTCAGCAAACTTGCTGAGGGTGAGCTCAATCCCACTGTCCACGTCCCTGACAAAGATGTTAAATAATACTGATCCCAATACCAACCCCCAAGGGACACCACTCATCACTGGTCTCCACCCAGACATCAAACCATTGACTGCAACACTTTGAGTGTGACCATCCAGCCAATTCCTTATCCACCGAGTGGTCACCTGTTTAATTCATGTCTCTCCATTTTAGAGACAAGGATGTCATGCAGGATAGCGTCAAATGCTTTGCACAAGTCCAGGTAGATTACATCAGTCACTCTCCTCTTACCCACCAATGCTGTAACTCCATTGTAGAAGGCTACCAAATTTGTCAGTCACTATTTGCCCTTTGTGAAGCCACGTTGGCTGTCACCAATCACCTCTCTCTGTTTTCCATGTTCCTTAGCATAGCTTCCAGGAGGATGTGCTCCATGATCTTGCTGGGTACAGAGGTAAGACTGACCAGCCTGTAGTTCCCCAGGTTTTCCTTTTCCCCTTTTTAAAAATGGGGGTTATATTTCCTCTTTTCCAGTCACTGGGAACTTCACTAGTCTTCCACGACTTTTCAAATATGATGGAGAGTGGCTTATCAACTTCATCTACTAGTTCCCTCAGGACCCGCGGATGCATCTCATCAGGTCCCATGGACTTGTGCTCCTTCAGGTTCCTTAGATGGTCTCAAACCTGACTTTCTACTACAGTGGGCAGTTCTCCATTCTCCCAGTCCCTGACTTTGGATTCTGTGAGTTGGGTAGTGTCCCTATAGCACTTGCCAGTGAAGACTGAGGCAAAAAAGCTGTTGAATACCTCAGCCTTCTCAACATCAGTTGTAGCCAGGGCTCCCATTTCGCAGTGAGTGTGGGTGAATTTGCTTTCACCCACATTCACTGTCTTCCATACACATTACATTGCTGCAGGTTCATCCAGCTGACTATATCCAAAAAGCACAATGCTTTCCCACTGACTGGAATGAAAGACTGGACCTCTTCCCACTGCTGTCTCAACAGATGAGTTAAGGTCATATAATTTCACCATCTGTAAAAGCAGCTCTCTTCCTTATCACAAAAGTCTGTCTAGATCCAATTAAGTTTTGTCCAATGCTCCAGCACCATGGATGAAGGCAACCAACGGCATGCAAGCCCACTTTACAAGTGTATATGTAAAGTCTACAGGATAAAAGCAAGAACACCAAATTGCACAATTTCCACAGCTCCAGAGGCAATTTTCCATCCCATACTTTTAAATGTAGGTCAAAGTAGGTATCTAAGCTGTTCAGTTTTAAAATACAGTAGCAGCCTCATTTCAAAACATTGGGAAGAACTCCAGATCAAACCAGAACTCAGCATTATCCAGTCCACATTCAGGAAACTTTTTTTCTGCAACTTCCATATAAACTCCCCTAACTTGATCAGTGGACCACTTCAGTTTAAGAGAAGCAGTTTCAGGATAATCTGAACTTCAGCTGGGAGATTTCTCACTTCATAACATCTCAAACACTCATAAAAGGACTTGAAGGGAGGCACAGAAAGCTCTAACAGCTTCTGTTTTGCACTCCCTCCTCCTAACCTTCTCCTTTCTCCAAAATGTAAGAGTCATGTTCATGGTTGGAAGTTAAAATGAGTGGACTTCCTGAACACCAGAGCTATGCATAAAGCTATTTACAACCTTGCTGTTGTACTACTTCATGTAAAAACAAACTCAAGCAGACTCGTCTTCAATAACCTAACTTGGTACAGAACAAAAGATGCTATAGAAACGATGTTGTTAGCACAATAGTAAAAATGCAAGTGACTGAAGGAATTAATATCTGTAACAGTTTCTGAGGAACACAGCTCACAAGTAGTTTTGCAAAAGGTTTAATTTCAAAGTTGACAGTGAACACTGAGCTTACTTCATTAGCCTCTTGGCTTTTGTATGCAGTGTCTTCTACACACCTCAGTCACAAGAGACAAGGGTGGACAGGACACTTCCAAAGTGCATTACAATAATTTCATTAAGCTTGTCAGACCCATTCTGTACAGTTAAAAGTCTCAAAAATTAATCTTTTATTTCAGTACTGAAAAGACAAACCACAAGACTCTGACTACAAAAGTGATTAAAGAATGTATTTAATCCAGATATTTCCAACAGTGCATCTAAGCAAATAAAAGAAGGAAACACTGTAAAATACACTGAAGTATTCAATTGCAGTATAGCCTAATTTAAGTAATTTTCACCTGTACAGGAAAAGGCAACATTACCAGCTACTACTTCTCTGAACAGACTATAGACTTTTCCGTGCTGCCCATTCCCATCTATTTGTAAAGCCACATGGTAAACAAATACCACAGTATTTACTTAACAGAATAAATGAGCACATCTGACCTATAACCCTGATGTTCTTGATGCTTCAGTCAATACCTTTTAATTAAAAACAAACCCAAAGAACAGTTTACCAAAAGAAAACAAATTAAAATATTTGCTGTAAAGTCCTTTTTAAAAAAAAAAAGCCTTTGACAAATAGTGTATTTCAAAACTTAACTAAAAAGAAACACTTCCCCCCCAAGAAGTTTCTCCATTCTGCTCAGGTAAATATCAAAAACCATCAGCATCAACTACTGCTAACACTTTCTAGGCACTTTTTAATAGATCAGGCAAAACCCAATTAAAAAAGGAAAAACTCCACTTGTCACCTCAACTTTTGGGCACAGTACCAATGTGAACCACACCTGTACTCTAAAAGTGTACAGAAAAGCACTGAGTCAGGGTTTTGTGGCTTTGTTTTAAGCCATTTCAGGATTGATGATACAATGCAAATTATTTCCAAATCAACAAACTGACCTTTGTGTTTCAGACTCCAGCAAGAATTTTCCTCTTCTTTTGTTCAAAAACAAAGAATAAAAGGAATAGAGTTATTCTTAGTAAGCTATGTTTTTATCTCAGACATACATATAAACCCAGAATGCCATTGCTGGGATAGTAGCATTCTCTTGAATTCCAGTCCAGGAGATGTTTGTAGAAACTTTTTGCACTTTACATACTATTCCTTTGTATGGGTTTTTGCAGTGCACCATACAGAGTTACACTCATATTCACAATAGAGCCTCTAGGCACAGGGCCCAACGTGCAAGGCACCATATCAATATAAAAGACAATCCAAAGAATTCACAATACGATTAAACATATTCAGGCATCATGTAGGAATCCATACAGTCGCTACAAGCATCTTCTCTTGAGTATTGCCTGCTCAAGCAGAGCAAGTCTGACTGTTTACAGGGTAAGGTTGCAATTATAAGAGCGCTTTTAATGATAGAAATGTAATTTTAATCAACCTCTCCCCCCATTACTCATACCTGCTCCTACATTACCCTTGACTTGTGCTGGAACAACTGATTTCTGGCTGCATAATAAAACAGATTGAGAAACAGATCCAATGCAGGGGAGACAGTCCCACAGAAAAGGAAAGGGTATTTTTAACCCAGACCAGTTCCCTCAGTGCACTTCAGCACTGGCCTTCACCAAGGGTTATACCAGCATAACAGAAAGGTGACACAAGGGCAAAAGCACTCAGGATAAAAGAAATGCTGTGAAACTACATCAGCTTAAGTTGGTATCATGAGTCAGCATTCACTGCTTTTATTGTGATGAATAACACAGCCCTGACACAGTTAAGAGGGGCAATCTGAATACCATTGCTCCTGACAAATAAGATGATTCATAGAGTTTATTTATTGACACCTAAACTTGTCCTCCTTGTGATACCTGTTGCCACCCTGCAGGTGGAACACAGAGCTTGCTTTGGGCTGGATAGGCTTTACAAGTAGTTTTTAACAGATTTGTGTGGTAGCTCAGGATTCAAAGTTAAAAATGCTACTGAAATTCAGTTCCTCAGATTCTCATCTGGTACCAAAATAACAACACTTACACCTCTGTTGCTCTAAACTGTGTATTCTCACAATATTCAATTTATGAACTACTTATATGTCTTTTCTAGTCAACATCTTCAGTGATAAAACATCTTGTGTGACCGTCGTAAGCAGACAGAACATAAATAACAAAAATACATGCAGAAAAAAATAATTTTAAAAAAAAAAATCAAGACATACATCAACAGACACATGGAAAGCATTTTACTACATGATTTTAGTAAAAAAATCCCTACAAACAAAAAACCAGAAAAAACCCAGAACAAACACACTATTCAACATTTCCAGTTCAACAGTCAGCATTAAACACTGAAACAAAAGACAGGTAAAGAGACATCCAAGTTGCTCTGATGTCTCTCATCAGGCTAAACTTACATATTTAATTTCAGCTGAAATAGTTTCTATCACTTTCTGGATTTCAACTAAGTATCAGAAGGATAGAAAAATTCTTAACTGCTACATCACTCGCAACTTTTCAAAACTTTTTGTAAATCGAATATGTAACAACAGGCTACAGAAAATAAAACTGTACTGCGTGACCCTCTGGCTTTCATTTTCTTGCCTTTAAAAAAAAAAAGTACCATCAGGCTTACAAAATGAATTATTTATTTTGTTAATGCTATGTTTTTGTTCTAATAATCTGATATTTTCCAGTAGTAAAAGGTTTACTTTTCACCATTTAGGCTGCATTTGACCTCTAGATGCAGCACTGAGCCTGGATACTGGAGGGAAGGCCCTTGGGCAAGGACATGGGACCTCCTTGCTAGCATTGTACAACAATGCAGAGTAACTATCTCACTTTTAAATAACATTTAAAGTAATTTTAAGTGAGCAGAAAGCTCCTAAAATTAAACCTAAAACAACCGTGAAGCTTTTGTAACATGCTTTAAATCTTTTTTATGGCAACAATTATTCTTAGTGTTTGAATAGCCTCTGAGTTTCCCAGTACTTATATCCCATCCCTTTCTGCCTCAGGGGCAGCTTCCAACCACAGAACAGCTTCCTCCTAAATACTCATAAAGGCCTACCAGAACTGCTGTTTGAAGCATCCATAAATTGCAGTAGAGAAAAATGTAATCAAATCTGTCAGTTTTAAAACTTAATATGTACTTGGGCAACAGGGAAACCAATTAAAAACTGCACCTGTGTGTGTCACCTGCTGTGACTTCAGGAAAGAAAACCAGAAGGGTGAAAGCTGCTGTGAAGGACAGAGTAATAAGTGAGAGGAATGGAGTATTTCTTCTTTTTCAGCTACCTGGGATTTGGGAAGTAACTTAAAGCTTCAAACATCTACTAATCTGAAATCAGTATTAAAGTTGGGTTATGAAATGATTTTTATAAAATCATGCTGTGCCACTGAAGATGACACTACCCCATCTTTGCCTATGTGCCATAGCTCTACTACCCATAGATACCACAATACCCAAATTGTCTTTAATCCACTTCAGACAAAGCAAGTCAGATTAGTTTAACCCACAGTTGGGAGCTAAACTATCTTATTTCAGCTGGGGCAGACCAGGGAGCTTGCACCAGCCTTCACCATGAGAATTATAGGGCAGCAGCCTCTGACAGCAATGCCTGGACAGAGAGGTGTCAGGGAGGAAGAGATGCCACATGAAGTCTGCAAAACTAGATCCAGAATATGACAAACAAACATGATTTCAACAAGCAGCTAACAAAGATTCAGGAAGGGATCCCAGCTTCCTTCTACCTCCTGCACCTGAACACAGCAGAGAGGCAACATCCTCCCACTTCCCTCACTGCACACACACCTCCCATGCCTGTCCCTCCTCACCCCTCTGCCTCGCTCAACATACAGATTTCTGGAGGTGTGGGCAGATGTGGAGCAACTGGGCAGGGAGAGGCCTGAGGAAGAGATAAAATAAGCATGAAAACAGAAGTACTGGGTAGGGTAGAAGTAGATTCATGAGGAAGAGCGGGAATACAAGGTAGAAAAAAAAAGTTTCCCTGTTTATTGCAGCGGAGTGAAACAAAGCCAGGAAGGGCACAGGGAAGCACACTCACCAAAGGCCATCAAGTCATGTTGTGTCAGGAAATAGAAACATACCTGATTAGTTCTTTTATTGGTATATAATTAGTTGATAGGTATTTCATGGTATTCGTTGAGCTTCAGAACTAGTCAAATCCTATTTGGCGTGTATTACCTGATTAATGCCATGGTGTCTTTCCCAACACGTTCCATGAACACTGCTTCCTGTACCATAACATGCCTCACTCTAACAGTAAATAAATACTGTTTAATAGGAAGTTGATTGACACGTTATAAAGAAATACCATAAAAGCTTCATTATTCCCCACACTTGCAACAGGTGCTGCCTAGGAAGACTTTAAGCCTATGTTTGGCTAGGTTTTCATATCCTAGGCCTTTGTACTTTTTCTTCAAGCAAACATGTAAATACAGATGCACCCGTTCCTCAGTGAAACATTTTCAGGGTACATCCACACTGCTTAACACCATGTTGATACACAACAATGCTACCCCTACCCAAGGCAGCCCAAGTGCTTCCCAGGCAGCACCCCAGATGCTGAGCAGCAGAGTAATCAGGCAGCTTGGAGTTCCCAGGCTGCTCCGAACAACCAGAAAAACTTGTTCAAGCTTCTTCCACATGGCAATGTTCAGTACAGACCTACACACAGTGTAGTAAGGAAGAGGGTATCCATACACAGCTATAAGGTTTTTGTTTTGTCTGAACAGCTTTACTTAACTTATCTTGATTTCCTACACAAGCAAGCAAAGAAGTCAGTTAAGAGTTGGTCTGCGGCCTAACTACACCTTTTCAAGCATCACCCAATTCTATCCTAGCAGCAGCTAAGCCCAAAACCCAACCGAAGTGTCAACATACTTACATTATACTTACAAATGAAGTATCAACATACTTACAATGCATGCAACATACATGGTTGCAAAGGGCAAGTCCAAGGGACTGACCCAATGCAGCATTGTTAGCCACACATGCTGGCACGCACCTGCTCCCTCAGCTCACGGCCCTGGTGCTGCTGCTAGTCCTTGGGGAACAGACCCACCATGCACAGCAGCAGAGACCTATCTCCTCTGAGGAAGAAGGCAGCAAGCCAGACAACTGTCCCACTTTCAACTTGCTAGACAAACCCCTGACTAGACATAGTCTAGTCCAGCCCTATATTTTAATATTATAATTTTAACCACGTAGGCCACACCTCTCCCCTGGCTGCCTCCAACCTTTGCCCCTGCAGAGAAAGAGGTCTCCATTTCTTGACGTCTAGGACCACTCTTCTCTCTGGGGTGTGGATAGGGAAAAGACATTTTTCAATAATAAAATCCCTGATGCAGCCTCCTTGTGCAAGGCAAAAGCCATCCCCATGCTTCATCCTTGGTGTGACTTGTTATTCAAAACAGGAAAATGACCTCAGTGCATGTGAGGCATAGCCAGAGAGCTTAGAGGGACAGGCAGTGGGAGGAACAGCCAGAGGGTTTAAGGGGATAGACACCATGGGGTGTGGGGCACATCCAGAGAACTTGAGGGCCAGGCACTGCAGAGTGTGAGGTGCAGCCAGGGGTTTTGGGGGAATAGGCACTGTGGGGCACAGACAGAGTGTTTGGGGGTGAAGGCACAGCAAGTCACTGACAGGGGTTTGGGGAGGCAGGGACTGCAGGGTACAGCCAGAGAGTTTGGGGGAAAGGCACAGCAGGGCACAGACGGGGGTTTGGGAGACTGATGGAGGCATAGCCAGGGGTTTGGAGAGACAGGGACTGCAAGGCTCAGCCAGACAGTTTGGGGGGAAAGTGCAGCCAGGGACCAGGGATGCAGGTGTAGCCTGAAGATAGAGGGAAGAGGCACAGCCAGGGATTTGCAGGAGAGGCATGGGGGGTGCGGGCACAACCTGGGGGGTGCGGGCACAACCTGGGAGCTCGGGGGGTAGGTGGGCAGGAGGCATCCCAGGGCCCAGCCCCAGCCCCAACCCACCCAGCCCTACGCGCGCAAGTGCGGGAGAAACCCCACACAGGAACGGCAGAGGCCGGAGGAACACGCACCCGCCTCGCCCCTCCCCAACACCACCCCAGACCCCGCGCCCGCCACGCCACGCCGCCGCAGAGGCTAGTGGGCAGCTGGTGCCCTCCCGCACCCCGAAGTTTCCCGGTCTCACCGAGACCACTCACACAGCAGCAACACAACTCCACCAGTCCCCGCAGCCGCCGGGCAGCAACCGCGAGGCGGGACGGGAAGGCGCGCCGGCGGGGACTCCTTGGCCCGCCCGGCATCCGCCGCCGCAGCACCACCCCCCGACGCGCTCACACCCACACTCGCGTCTGGGACCGCGCCAGCAGCACTGAGTCACCAGCTCCGCCGCTGCTTTTCCCGCCACCTCCCGAGAGGTGGAGGGAGGGTTTCGGGCACAGTTTGATATCTGCGCCCAGGGGCGGGCGAGTGGCCCGCGGCAGGAAGCCATGCCGTCCGCCACGGCTCTGGGGGCTGCCCCTTCTCCCGCGGCCGGCCTCCCTGGGGGACCGGGTGGGGGGTCTGGGCTAAGAATAGGAAAAAGACAACTGATTTTCTCTCCGTTGTGATCTCCACTGCTGTGGTGTTCAGGAGTTTCTCCAGACGCTCCTTGATCTCTCACTAGCGCTTTCTGCGAGCACGGAGAAGTCCGAATTGCAGCGCGGCTTCTTGATGCTGAGGGATCGGTGGCAACCAAGGGTCACTCAAGGCAACGCTAGAAAGACAGAATGATTTCTTGTTTAACAAAATAAAGCAAAAGTAGTGAGCTTTAGCTCAGTATTTCAGGGCACACTCTCACTCCAAAAAGATTGCAGTACATATGTATGTTCCTCTCTTAGAAGCTATTTAGGATTAAGTTAATGCCCTCCAATGACTCCCATCTAGAGAAGCAAGGGGCACAATGAAAGGTGATGGGGGATTCCTAGCAGTGTAAATAGGTGCTCTATTTTAGTTTGTCACTTTAGTCCACAGAAAGCTATAAATTACAACTTTTGAGATCGTTAGCATTAGAGATGATAGCTTGAGTCAAAAGAAGAGGCAAAACCAATCCTCAAAACCAGAAGTTCAAGACCACAAGAGGCAGAACCAGCATTGAAAGCTTGTTATGAGTGTGGAAATATGAGAAGGTGAAAAACAGGGGGCAGGATGGGGATGGAGAAACATAGCTTGTAACAGAAATCCTGCAGAAACTCCACATCACTGAGCAATTGATTAGTCTGGAGATTAGGAGGACGACCTCGAGTTTTTGGGTTTGCTTCATGATCCTGCTGGAATTGTTAGGATTATGACAGATGAGGAAATCCTGGGGCTTTTGAGAGGGCATCTTAATAACTGGGATTGGCCAAAAGGGATATGTAGGAATATGACAATCCATTGAACTGTGTGTCTCACCTAGGAGGGGGGGGGAAAAAAATAAAAAAATCACAAGACAAAATTAATTCTCCCATCCCCTTAATTTTCAGTAGTTGGAAACTTTTATTTGATTTCTTGCTTCAAAACCATTTTTTTAAATACATCATCCAAGAAAAACTACAAACAGACCTTAGGAACCAGCACATCCCTGCTCAGACAGAGCCCATGGGAGCCTTAAAACTAATAAGTCTTGGCTTGTCCAGAGGAATGCAGCTATATGGCTCATCAAGCAATTAATATTCCTCATGTGTTGTAATATCTATTTTCCCATGCCTGATAGTGTTGTCCCTCAAAGAGGGTTCATTACCCAGTGTGCAAAAGCCAGCCTTACACACAGAGCAGAGGTATCAGTTTATTCCATAGTCGTGCAAAGATGGGTGCTAGGTGGTAATTCCACAAAGCTAGCACACCACACAAAGGAACTATAGTCTATTTATTTTGTTACATGATTAGTAAAAACCTATCTAAGTTTACACTCATTGGTCTATAATTACCATTCCATCTGCTATTGGTTAGTTCTATTTAAATTAGCCTTGCTTGCTGTGTAAATTAAGCATACACGCTCCTTGCAGATGTATGAGGACAAGTTTTTTTGGTCTTGAACTGAGTCGGTGGTCGTGATCACCCCCTGCTCCCTTTACTTTTCCCCCAGTTACCACAGGTTTTTGCTGACTTCATGCTTCTTGGGCAATCATCCAGCCTCTGGCATCTTCTAGGGCAAGATGTTCACCTCTTAACAATCTCTTAGCTCCTCTTCAATGGTAAAGTTGTTAGCAAGGCCTGCATAGTATCAGGTTTACACAAGAGAGCCACAAAGTATCAGGTTTACACAACAGAGACAGTGATTAGTGGTCCTTGTACTTGTTAAGAAACATTTGTAAGGGCTACAATAGGGCTACCTTGGCTGAGACAAAATGGGACACTGTTGTGCATAATAATAAAAAGGAAGTAGGTCCCCTCTAGACTTCAAAATGCAAGACTGTTGTCATTAATAGAAAAAAATAACAACAATTACCAGATGCAAACTAACAGCTCTAACACATTCTATGCCAAGTGTTAGTTAGCAACAACAGCTGCTACTTCTCTGTTTGGAATCCCATAAAGAGAGTAAGTGGCCTTGCTTTCCATGTGCTTCAACAGCAAAGGTAATTCAAATCTTCAGGCAAGTCTGTGAGGGTTGGGAGAGGACAGAATTAATGGTTGACCTGCTCATGGCAGGTAAATGATTAACAAGCAGCAGGGGAAAGGCAATATGAAGGAGACAGCTGTGCTCTGCACATACAAAGAAAGCAGAGGCACACAGGAAGTTGGAGACATTTAAATTTCAAAAGAGGGTGCTAGCAGCAACCAGACTTTCTCAGTGGTTAGCACTTGAAAGCTGTGCATGAGATTTACTGTAAATATAAGTAATCTTTTAAATTCCCTACATGCACCTGTCACCAAAACGGGATAAAAGAACTTATCGACACCGATGTGATGTAGATAAGTAGACACTCCTTTATTAACGGCCGGGTGCGCAGGGGAGTCTCTCACCAACAGCACACACCTAACCTGTGTAACATGCTGATCATATAGGGTATAGTAATACATATTATTCAAGTTCTCATACATAAACATGTTAACTCCCATAACTCATTTTCATATTCCCACCCCTTTCCGGTCATGCGCACTTGAGTCCTGAAATGAGTCGGGGGGCTGCTTTTGCGACCACCACAGACTGCTGACCTAAAAGAAAGACCCTCCAATGCCCTTTGAGATGAGGAGCTAGGAAATTAAAATAGGATATAGGAATTAGGCACTCAAGAAATTAAGGTATAACTTAATTTAGAGATAAAGATGGAAGACTTAGAGATCAGGCTAGAGGCCCATTAGTTAAAAGATAACTAAGATTGAATAGGATAATAGATCACAGTCGATGGGCCAGAGAGCAGAACAATATGGAAACCTTGATTAATGGAAGCTGTGAGGGAATGCTTCCTGATGGAATAGGAAGACAGTCCTAAAAACTGGTCAAAACCAACCCGATGGTCTGGCCTGAGTCCAGGAGGCTGCAGAGACTGTGCAAGGAATGCAGGTAAAAAGTTCAGTAGTGAGGAAGAGGAGCTACTTCATCTCTGCCACCCCAGCCCATGACCACCAGGACACACTGCACAGACGCGACTAGGAGGAGACCAGGGCGGAACATATGAAAAAGACTTTCAGGCTCATTATAATAGGAAGCGGGGATAGATCATGCATATGTATAGGCGTATTATGAATGTGTGATGCTTTGTAGCATAAAGCCAAGACAAGGTGCCACGAGAGGGGCGTACATTTGTGGTGGAGCGATCCCCCGTGCGCCTCAGCGCTGAATAAACATACCTACTTTATAACCTTATAGGCTGGGGAGTCATGTTTCCGCAAGTCACCTTGACTCAAGGATATTGGCTCACACTGCAATTTTAACATGCTTCGAGGCCCTTTCACAATGCAACGTTTACAGTACCTGATCTATAGGGCAATAAATTGTCCTTACCGAACAGTCTAACAATGGTACCGCATCACGAGTCTTATTCTTGGTATAGAAATCTAGTTAATGATTATCACTAGTCTACATGGCCTCAGCCTGGGACTTTAAAAAGAACTTTGTAGAAGCATAACTGGTTATATAGTAACTCTAAATCATTACTTATTTAAATAAAAATCATCAAAAATCATTAAAATCAGTTCAAAGTAATAACAAATCAGTAACACACCATCCAACAACAGGGCAAGGGGGAAATGCATGTAGACACTGGAGACAGCTTTCTGCATTTTACAAGACACTGAAGACTTAAATCCTGGTCTACGCTGAATGAATCATAGAATCATAGAGTCATAGAATCATTCAGGTTGGAAAAGACTGCCGACGCGGAAGTCACGGACACAACTGCGATGATCAATATGATGAAGTTGATGCCACTGTGGTGGCTTGACCTTGGCTAAATGCCAGGTACCCACCAAGTCGCTCTATCACTTCCCCCGCTTTCCTCTTTTTTTTCTCAACCGAGCAAAGAGGGGAAAGAAAATAAGACAGGAAAAAAAAACCACCCAACCCTTGTGGGTAAAACAAAAGCAGTTTCAATATAAGCAAACCGAAGCAAAGGTCTGCGCGCAGAAGCAAAAAAAGAAAACAGATTTATTCTCTACTTCCCATGAACAGGCGATGTCGGGCCTTCTCAGGAAGCAGGGCTCCCATACACGTAGTGGTTGCATCGGAGCACCAAGGGTGACCCCACCCCCTTCCTCCTTTCTCCCAGCTACATACTGAGCAGACGTCATATGGTCTGGAATATCCCTTTGCTCAGCTCAGGTCAGCT
>ML998289.1:0-15452 GCA_010365825.1 Otus sunia | reverse complement strand
GCAGCCAGTTTTTCTATGAGAATTCTATGGGGAACTGTGTCGAATGCTTTTTGAAAATCCAAGTAGACAATATCCACAGCTTTTCTCTTGTCCAATAGTCGGGTCATGTTGTCATAGAAGGAGATCAGGTTTGTCAGGCAGGACCTGCCTTTCATAAACCCATGCTGACTAGGCCTAATGTTGTAGTTAATGTCAACAGAGCTATAGTTGGAAAGGAAGTTACCCAGACTGTCATGATATCACATCCTTTTTGCAATTTATTTTCCTGGACAGATTGATTTTTCATGACTACAGACACCGAAACAGACTGACTTGCTAGACATCTCAGAGTGTCATATAACAAAATGCAAGTTATGGAGCTCTGTATACAAAGAAAATACCCATGGAAAGTACCCACCACAGTGAGAAAACCATTTCAAAACCTATGATCAAAAGTTAAAACCAGACAAGTACAAAATACAGTAAAGGGTCAAATGTTTAACAGATTAAATCATGTTGGTTCCTGGAGATTTGCTGCCTTGGGACATGATAGGAGTTTTTTGTAGAATATGTGGTTTATTTAAACTTTACTGGACTCGATGCAAGGAGTAACCAGGGTAATTTTGTGGTCTGTAATGTGCAGGTGGTAAGGCTGAATGAAATCTATCATCTCACTTACTTTTGATCTGACTTGTTTCAGTAAACCCCTCAACCTCAGTTTGGCAAATACAAACTGGGGTCCTAATGGACATTGCCCTACATCTTGGAAGTATTGGCACTACAGAAAATACAGTGTGCAAATAAAATGTCAGTTTTTCACTGTTCTTTTGCATTGCGATGAACATTGCGGTGAATTATGCCAGGCTGTAAAGTGTATGTGAAAACCATTAGGAGAAGGCTGCTTTAACCAATGAGACTTATCATGTTAATAATTGTTAGGCTTGATCGTCAGTAGTAACAGGGTCAGCACCTTAAAGAGCAACTCATTGTGGAGTGCCAAGAAAAGGGAAAGTGTTTAACTTGAGTTTCTAAGGGAAAATGAGCAGTCCACAAGTTCAATACTAGATTGTTTATAGTCATGCTAAGAGTCTTTGTCTCTCTTTCCTTCAGCAGTGGGGAGCAAACTCCCTTCTTGGATTTGTGTCTTCCTTATCGCTAAATCCATTTGCATAGGGAATTGCTGGAATGTAGAGGAAACCCAGTGATCTGAGCAGGAGAGAGACCCAGGATGTCTTGAGTTCTCATGCTAAGGCTTGGCAAAAAAATTGGCTCCTGCAATTTTCTCTTCTCTCTACAAGATTCATCCAAGCTTGTGGGCTTACTTCCCTAATGTTCAGTCCAATTGGTGCACTCATGCTGCACAATTAGTTGCAGATGTAGTGATCTCATGTGCTACATTGGTAAAAAGTGCAGAAGTGTGTACCCTGAAGTCGAATGCAAATTCAAAAACGACGGTTGTCTGAGACTGTAATCTAACCATCCAAAACCAGAATCACACCAACACGCCCCTCCCAATTTAATCCTTTGCTTTGTTACCTCATCTTTCCCATCTGTGAAATGGAAACAATTCCACTTAGCTTTGTCTTGCTTTGACGTGAGGAACTGGAATGAGCTAGACCTTTCAAAAGGACTTTGAAGATAGATTACTGTTTTTCATTACTGTGTGCAACACTTCCCACCATGAAGTGATATTTGAGAATGAAGCTAAAATTCTGCTTTGCCACAGAAGTAATGCTAACCTTCCACCAAAAACATCTCACTGCTTTAATTGTTAGATGGAAATCAGTTGTGTTTGACAGAACTATTTGTAACCTTTGCCAGTGCTATGTGGTTCTGCACCACCAGCCTGGACCTGGTGTATTTTTTTTTTCCCCTTACTTTCTGTGGGAGATTGTGTTGTGAATTTGACCTGGAACATTTCCTTCCTTCAGGAGGACTAAGCTCCAGTTGTTTTACTGCTAGCAGTGAGTATCATTTACAGCCTAAGAAATATGATTTCCTTCTTTTAAAATGGGTCAGACCCTTTTGGTTTTTTAACCATAAACAATGGAGTTCAGAGAAAAATCGAGAGGAATACAGACTTGGGAGACTTTGTGGCTTCTGATGTGAAACAGGCATGTCTAATGAATTCAGTTCCTTGTCAGTTGTGAAAGAAATGTCTAAAGTTTCATAATGCCATATCAGTTGCACAAACAACTTGTCCTTTTAAAATAGGTGCTTAAAATCTGCACTTGGTTTTAGTAAAGTTTATTCTATTTTTATGCTTGAACAAGTTTGATTTTCTAGGGTTGGTAAAAAGAAGTTAAAGAATTAACTTTTTTTTTTTTTTTTTTNATCTCAAAGCTTTTCATCATGTGTTCATTTCTCAGACCTGCCCTGTGAGATGGGTATGGTAGTGGTATAATTCCCAGAACTGCAAGATCTGTATGCAAGAAACCATATGTCTTGCTTCCTTCTTCTGTAATGACTGTTACCTTGAGAAGACAAGGAGCAGAGGCTGCTACCTGCACATAGATCTAATTTGACCTCCAATTTGATGTGCTTTGTTTATAGCTCAAGTGAAGGGATGTGACTGAGGCTGTGTCTGATAAAGGACATTTTTAGCTGGTTGAGCAGTAATAATTCCTGTTTAAATGCTTATGATCCCATTGATTTCATCTGGCACAGTTTCAGCAGACTAGATGAGTGAGTGTCTGCTGCTCAGAGTCATTAGTGGCCTTAGGACTTTCTTCAGTGAGGTGTGAGATGTGGATTTGAGAGTCAAAGAGCTTTAGCTCTGGCTCATCTGTGTGATCCAGCCAGCAGGCCTTGTGTAAGAGGTTAAGGGGTGTTAGTACTTTGTCTGTGTTTGCAAAGGGGACAACCTTTCTTAGTTCTTCAAATAAAAGATTGAGATCTTCATACCAGGTGAAGATCCCAGATTATAGATCTCAAATGGTTCAATCCTGAGCAGTTCAGCCCTTCATCAGGTATTTTTCAGTGGCTTTGGATGCCATAGGCGCTAGACAAAGCACAAAAAACCCAGAAGGAGAGGATGAATGCTAGTGTGGAGCTCAGATCTAAAATGAAAATACATCACTTATTTCTAGGAGGTACCTTACTGGGCCAGCTCGAGTTTCTCAGTAAAAGCTGCAGCCTGTTACGTGCCAGAACTGGCTGTTACAGTCTTGAGAGATGAACAGCACGATGGCTGTGGCAGGTCATCTCCTGCAGAAAGGATAACAAAATATTTGTGTATCTTAGGCAGATGGAGGGATGAGTATCAGAAGTCTGTGGGGGAGCAGGTACTTTTCTAATTACACAGAGAAGGCTGCTCACCTTCACATACCAGCAGAGTTGGTTTAATGTAGCAACAGCAGCTATTGTACCAGTTGAAGGAACAGCAAAGCTGTCATGGCAACGTCTTCTCCTCAGGGGATTCCAGACAGGATCCTGGCCAAGCCAGCCCAAGTTTCTCCTGTGCTTTCCACTGTCACACTGCACTGCCCTTCCAGATAGCTACAAAAAACAAAATCCAACCCATAATCTGAAATAGACTAAATATTAGTTAAACATTTACAGCTCTTAAGATCTTACAAGCAGTAGAAGTGGCTGTCAAATTAGGAGATGTCTCCTCTGGTGTGTGACCTAGTCCAGCCACAGTGTGTCAAGGATGTTAATGGTGAGACTGGTTGCAATCGGGGCCTCAGGGAGTGGATTAAGTGATCAAGCCCAAAGTAATTTCCCATCCAGGTGACTCAGAGATGAGAAGACCCAGGGAGCACTATAGATGAGCAATTTCAGTACAGGTCTCTACCTGGTAAAGGTCTTTCTTCCCATGTAGTCCATGAAACACCAGAGGAAAAAGGTTCAGCAGCCTGCTTGATGGAAGTTCAAAGAGTGAAGAAAAAGGCTTCAGACTTTTTTTTTTTTTCCCCCCCCAAGATAGTGCTCAGCCTTTTTCTTTTTAATGAAGCCGTCACGCAATGCTCAGTTTCATGGGCTCCCCCCTTTCTCTAAACAAGTTATGTCTGCTTTGCATTAATCATTAATTGCCTTGGCTGGAACATAGGCCTTCTGGGTAGACACTCATAGTAGAACATAGAAGAAAAGGAAGTGGTCTTTCGCCTTGTTTAATACTGCCTCTCAAGCAACTGAAGGTATTGATTGATGTGTCTCATGTTTCCAGATATTCTCTGTGATAGAAAAAAAAGCCATATTCCCCTGAAGTGGCAGTTGTATTAGATATCAGCACATATATCTCTTTAGTGAATTCAAACCATAATTTTTTTAAGTGTCTCTTTCTATGTTGTCATATAAAAATAGATAGATGATATGTATTACATATTTTTTCTCCTGATGTGATTGAGTTATTGCAATCAAAATTTTCCTTTCCCCCTCTGAATTCATACAATTAAGTATATCACAGCTGCAGTCACATGAAGACATGTTGGGTGACTGTACCTTTAGTGATTACTTCTCATCTGTCCATAAGCATGAATATGGTAGTCATGGATGTTGATGATAGTCTTGTTTCAATAGGTTAGATGTAATTAAGTATTATATAAACATGATTGATAAAATGAATGTATCTGGATAGCCCTTGAAGTTTTAAATCCTGTTCATAGTCAAATGGCAGTTACTTAGTTTGTGGCTAATTTGATAAAAGAGATAAAAGAAAGATAAGAGTACATAGTATGGATCTGAATCTTGATCCTCCAAACCAGGGCCTTCAAAGATCAGACTGTGTTTTTAAAAACTTTGCTAATTAAGATACAGTGTGAAGCACCACTCATTCCTTGAATAAAATAAAATATATGATCTAAAGATTTACTTGTGTAGATTTTAAAAGTCAGTGAACAGAATTTGCAGAAATACTATTCATAATTTTCAAGGAAAAATAGCTTTGAGCTAAGGCAAAATTTGGAAATCATTATTTGGAAATTATTTTTAAAAATGATTGTCTCAAGAAGCTAGAGCAGCAACTGGGAAAAAAAAAAGCTGACAGTAGTCATGGAAATTTTGGGAGCCTGTATGATTTCAAAAATGAAGCTTGTGCTGTGTCAGCACTGATTATTTACCTTCAGAGATCAGAAAACTTTTAAAATTATGTAGACAAATGACCTCATACCTCAGATGTCTCATCTGAGCAATGGGTATGTTACATTTGTCCTTTGTGATGTACTTTGAGATTCTTCAGAAAATGTGCTGTATGAAGACTAGGCATTCTTATAGCATATATATTTTTTTGTGTAGGAATAGGGAATGGATGCCTACATTGCTGTAGAACTTAAAGGAGAGGAATAATTTAGCAGAAGAAAAAAATATAGGAAAAATAGATCAAGAACTCGGAGCAAAAAGTAGCTGGATGTGGTGGATGAAGGTTTAGCTACTTTTCATAGTGACAGATAAGTAATGAAATTGAACTGCTGCAATATTGTCTGGAAATAGAATAGATGACATTCTCAATAGGCTTAAACTGATTCTTAATAGTTCAGACCATCTGCTGAAACTGTGGAATAATAAAACTAGTATTTTTATTATGACCTTCATCTAAAGCACACTAAACACTCTGGGAAGGTATGTGGACATTTCTAAATCTATGTTTTGGTTGGACAGTTTGGAAAAAGTAATTTGTACAGGGTTTGAGGGTCAGGCTCTGGTTGATATAAAAGCAAACCCAATGAGGTTGCAGCTCTGTCTTGCAGGTGCTTAACAATTTCACCATCCATTTAAGCCAGTTCCTCAAAAGCTAAATGTGCTAAAGAACATAGTGTAGACTACCAATGTGGTTAAAACTGCCGATTTTATTATGGTGGCACAAGCCTTTTATAATGCAGGTGAGAAATCACAAGATACAATCACATGGTACAATTCTTTCTGATTGGACAATAAGCTTTGCACATGCTCCCCGAGCTCTCTCTGGTTGGCTGAGAACTGCCACATCGACACTCGGCAAACTTCTTCTCCACCCAGGCCAACACCCTGGAGTTGTTTAACTTCCTGGGTTCTTCCATATTCTTCCAGGGTCATTCCCTCATCACATCCTTTCCAAAGCTGAGTCTTTGCCAGTCTTGCCCATACACAGGATTGCTCACACGTCCACTTCCTGGCAGGGACTCCTTGCGAATCCCCACATATATGGAAAAATATAATACTAATAGTAATTAGTATTTTTAGTAGTAGTAGTAGCATTTGGAAGAGGGTGTATGTGTGTGTGCATGTGTGCACATACAACAATATCTTCTTACGCTGACTCTGATCACAGAATTCTTAGGTCACCATATCATCCAAACTGTGGGTGGGGACCATTTATAACAGCATATTCTGCTCTAGACATGCATAGTGATAACAAGATGGGTTAAAGTTGCTGAGTTCTTCCTTCAGGAGGAGTATTCCATTTGAAGTAGAAAAAACAAAGAACACAGTTTCAATAAATATGAGGTGAAGAGAGTACTGTAAGATAAAGATAACAGAACCGAAGACCAGGAGAGATGTTTATGCTTAAGGATGTCTCCTGTTCATGTCCATTATGAAATACCTTGAAAGGCATAAAATTGGCAGGACCCCTGTTGTTACTAGGTGTATCTGGAAGCTGATCATAGAAACGTTATCTGCATGATATGATTAACTCCAACTAGCATCTATATATAGCCATGGCATTTTTTAATATGGAGATAGTTTCAAGGATATTCTTTCACTTTGGCTGTAGTAGATGGAGCCCTATGAAAATAGAAACCTGGACTATCATTTCTGTTATTTGATTGTGTGGTGCAAGGTGCAATAGGCTCCTCATCTATGATAATATAAATAATGGCAATCGAATAAAGAGAACATAGACACTTGTGACGAATGGCTGTTTCTAACACATTTAGCGTTCACACAGCCCCTTGCATTTTTGTTAGTGATTTGGGTAACGGTCCTCCTCACTGCCCAGTTTCTATCTGCAAATGCCTGTTTCATCATATGCAGAGATTTGTTTGAGATTTGGTGTGGTTACTGACGTAGAGGTAAAAATAAGTGAAGCCCATCAAAATTTATCTCAGATGATGACTGTAACTTGTTGACTCTTGCAACACACATATATTGTAATGCCATGGGGCCCAAGTCAGAAACTGGAAACCTTCTCTTTTGGAGGTAGTATAAAGAGAACAAAAAGGTGTTCCTTGGTTATTTGAAACCAAGCACTGAAGATAAAATTTCTCCACTCCAACCCGTGTATGTCCTGCTGCAGTAGAAAAGAAACAAGGTGTGACTAAAGGTGGCAGAGTGCTAATTGAAATCCAGTGCTCAAAAGACATTGTTCCAAATCAGGAAAGAGGAGATCTGCTCCCATCTCTGCTCTAGAGCTGAGTCAGTTATGTGTCCTCTCTGCCCTTTAGTTTCTCTGTTCCCGATGGGTGCATAGCAATATTTATTTAAAGAGATGCTGAGACATAATTTATTAATATTTGCAGTATTCTTTCAGATCCCTGGGAAACTGGGGTATGGAAAGACATCGGTCTTATTAAAGAATGTCCTAGTTCAACATAAGAATGAAGCAGTTTTTTGCTAGGTGGGTAGAAGTTTGTACTAAGATCTTTTATTTTTGAAAGGGAGAAAAGACTAGACCATTTGGCCTTCAGACCTGGTGATCTGAAACTGCATCAGCTCTTCCAGAGAGGAAATACAGCAATCTCTTCAAAATAGCAGAGGGAAATGCAATATTAACCAAGGGCAAATTGGAACCAGCAGTGTTTTTCACAGTGGTAGTGGTTAATTATTAAAACAAGGGGCCAGGGGAACTGATGAATTCTTAATGTTTTGATGTCTTCAGGATTGAAGGCCTCTCTGGAGGAAACATTTTAGACAGAAGTTATTGGTCTCAAAAAAAGAGTAACTGGGTAAAAATTAAAGCTCTACAACATATAAAAGATAGATGATCTACCAGTCCCTCTACATGTGTGTTTCATTTCACACAACTTTAGATGTCTGAAATTAGATGCCTAAGGTTGAACCAGTCACCCTGGGCTCCCTTTTTAGTCAACAGTAAGAAATAGGCATCTCCAGGGAGCAATCCATCTGATGTGCCTTAGATGCCTGTTTTAGTGTGACACGAATTGTCCTCTGGGGTATCTGTTCCTCTCTTGACTATTAAAGAAGCCTTCAGTGACTCGTTCCTGTTTTGTGGTAGTACTTGCTTTGCATCATTTATGACTCAGTTACTGCTTGAGTCGTATTCCCATGTTGGTGAAGCATTCTGTGTTTTGAAAGGAGGACCTGAGAACATCACTCTCATTTCTTTAGGGGCATGGATGTGGGTAAAGTTAGGCCAAATTCTGTTCTGAGTTTCTTTGGTATTCAGTTTCAGCAATCTCACAGGTTATGGTGGAATTACCATGCCTTGCATTTTAAGAATAAAAGCAGAAATGAGCCATTTTGAAAGGATTAATCCAAATGCCATAGCAGTTTGATTCTTTCTGTGCAAGGAATGATCTGATGAAGGGTAGATCTGGAAAAAATGCTATACACCACAGAGCATTTATAAAGCAAAGACACTTGAGAAAATCCTTGTTGCGCATGTGGAGACAGTGTTAAAAACACTTTAATCTTTCATTTCTTCCTGTCCTGTAGTCTTCTTGGTGCTTCTCCAAATTCACTTCATCACTTGGTGTTGCTTGGTTTAGACCTGCGCCTCTTGCATATCCAATAGCGGACTCCTGTGTAGTGTATCCAAATTTCTCAAGTCTAGCCCTGTCACTCAAGATGATGAGCCTATCATCATGTTAGAGGTGTGCTCTGAGCCGCTTGGAGAAATGCTCAGCCCACATCTGAGGTGAGCAACTGTGGTGTTTACCATAGAGGCTTAATCACCTTAAATGCCCTCCCTCATCAAGGGAAGGGGTGGGTGCCTCTGGCAGGATCCTCAGCACAGGAAAGTCTGTTCTCTTTCTATGGACCGCAGGGAGGGAGATGTGTCCTAGATGCCCCAGTCACGTTCACACTGCAAGATGGCTTGGATTGGAAGTGTTGGTTGACCTTGGACCACATACTAGCTCGAAAGCTATGTGGTGCATCGATGAGTAGATAGAGGATTCCTAAGGCAGAGTGAGTTTATTACTCTATATAATTGCAGAGTAGTCAAGTATGGCCATACAGCAAGTCTCAGTCCCTGCCAGTTGCCTGATATCAGGCTACTTTCTCCTGGTCCATTATCTTCCTGGATAGTTACTCTTGAATGTCCAACAGCTGTTGCTGTCCACCTAAGCAATGGCCAGGCAATCCTGGCATATCTCACTGGTTTGGATAAATTTCAATTTCAGAAGCTCTGTGAAATAGAGGGGCTCTGTAAACATGTGTTGTTGCAGATGCCATACCTAGATTGGGTCTCTGAACCACTGATCTTGAAGATAGAAATATGTTGTCTATATCACTATGCATGCACAGCCTGATGCATGGAGCAGCAATGGTGCAACCAGCTGGCACGGGAAGGAACAAGATTGTCATTACTATGCAGCTCTTTTTGATTCTTCGCCTATGCAATTTGCAGGCTCCCATGATACTGTACCACAGTCTGTTTAGCCATTTTTTTGTTCCCACTCGCTGCTGCAGAGAAATCTGATCCTCTCCAATTATGGGGGACATGATACTCTTGCCACATCCAGCTGTTGCTGACATGTTGGTATGTGCATTTCCTCAGCAAGTGGTGAATTTTCTGTCTGTCACGGCTCCTCCCAGGGTGCCCATGGTAGTATGGTGGTCAAGGTGAGTGTTAACCTTCTGCTTCCCTTGGAGGTACAAATCTTGCTGTGACAGAGTTTTCTGTGCAAAGGTTACCTGGGGGAAAATCACTGTACACTGACCTGCACTGTGGATACAGTGGAAACTTTGCACTTTTGGAGCTTACACATGCTTTCTGCTTGTAAAAATTCACTGTTCCATTAAGCAGAGGCCTTTCAGTACAGTTTTCTCTCCTGCATGACACTCCTACTGATGTCAAGAGGAGCTTCACTTGCAGCACAGGTACAGAAAATGCCTAAGGGGTGTCTCCAGCAGGAAATAAACAGCTGAAGCTTTTAGGGTGACCTATGAAACCTTGGCTCTGAAGTGACATTTGTTTTTCCCACTTTACCAGAACTCACTATGGTCTGATAGATTGTGAGAAGTGCAGAAATCTCTTTATATTTGTAACCTTTTTTTTTTTTTTTCCCTCCTGAAAAGTCTTAATTTTGTTTGGTTTTAAATTGGGAACATTCACATTTTTAGTCATTGAGATTGTACCCTTCTTCCAACACAAGGGAAAATTGGAAAAAGTTAGTGAGGTTCATTAGCTGTCTTGAGGATATGAAAGTGTGTTAGAAAGCATCACTGCCCCTCTTCAAGGAGTAGTTCAAGAAGTTGATATCTTAGAATCATAGAATCATTTAGGTTTGAAAAGTCCCTTAAGATCATTGAGTCCAACCATAAGCCTAACACTGCCAAGTCCACAACTAAACCATGTCCCTAAGAGCCACATCTACATGTCTTGGAGATACCAACATCCTCATGGAGACATGCTTCTTTCCCACACACCATCATTCAGACTTCTTTATGTCTAGAGATGCTTTCTCATTGCTAACTGCTTTTCTCACTCAGGTGCATCACTGCTACTGTACTGTGGGAAACACTTACTAAGAAATAATAATAGCTTTTATCCTGTGATGGTGCATATGTCCTGTGAGGTGCTAACACCATCTTGGGAGATGCAGAACATTTTCCATAGTCCAGATGGTGCTTAACAGTGTCTCATAATTCCCAGCTGAGTGTCTTATATCAAGAGCCTCTGCTGCACCTGGAGGACAGAGCTGGGAGCAGTGGCAGAGAAACAAGAAAGATTTTATTTCATCACTAAATGAATGGATTCATATTCAGAAAGTTAACATTTATAATGTGGATATAAGGATCTAAACCGTTTTCTGTTATTGGCAATGAAAGCATGAATTCAACAAAAGCCAGCGTTCATTCACTCAGGAAAGCTTCCTAGATACTGAATAAATGAGTTGTTTTTTAACTCTTAAGATTTATTAAACATTGGAACACAGGAACTGTTAGAACAGTCAAAGTCTTATTATTGTCTTATTACAAGCTTCCGATTACTGACTGTAGCCAACACCAGATGCTTCAAAGGAGCATACAAAAATCCACGTAGTAGACAATAATAGTAGTTATAATTTGCTCATAAGAGAAATAGTTTCTTATCCACTGCCCACGCTCAGTGTTTGGCATATATCCTGAGCCATGACAGTTTATATCTTATTGTGCATACATATTTTAAAGTGATAGCAATTTGCAAAAGCAGGGACTGGATTTTGGGAGGTCTGAATGAGGTTGAAGGATTATCCTCTGATGGGATGGTGACATACACCAAATGGCATCATCTTTCTGCACCTTCATTTCCTCACCTAAATGCCATCAAAGATCTTGACACTTGTGAGGTTCCTGAGATCTATGAACTAAAACTGTGACAGAAGAGCAAGGGAAGGTTAAGTGAAAAATCAGACTTGTATCTTAAATATGAACAACTATTACAAGGAGTGCCTAAGATATCAAGAAGTTAAAGCAGTTCAAGAGAACACAATGTGCTGTTCTCTTTTTTAGATTGTGTACTCCAGGTACTTGGCAGTGCTTGTGTGCAAACTGATGGGTGTGCAATCAATTTGGCTGTTTCCCCTGTGCAGTCTCTTCATTGCAAACCCTCCACTTATTTGCATGGATCCTTCAGAAGAAAAAAGAAAAAAGAAAAAATCCCCCAGGCAGTCACTTCTGATCGTGCTATTCACTGTTATTATTTTAATAAGAGGAACACAGAAGTACAAGCAGAAAGTCCTTGTTCTGTTCATCTTCCTGCAGCTGACTCAAGAAACTGTCTTTTGTCCTTCCTTTGCAAAGAGCGAGCTAGGAAATGAATGACATTTGAAGACAAGAAATGGATTGCTTGCTCCAGATTTTGTTTGAAGGTCATCTTGCAGTTCTCTATAGTTCAGAGATGTTTTTATTAGTCCTCTTTTAACATTTTTTTTTTCCCTTCTTCTTCTTCCCCCCTTAAGCTAAATGACAAGTTATGAAACTCTGTGGTTTGGTTGCTCTTAATGTGAAAAATGATAATATGCCAACTGCATGTGACAGAACATTCCCTCCTGCTCCCAGCTCCCTCCCTGTCAGCTGCTGTGGTTCTTCATTGCATTTAACTGCTCCCAGCTTTCAGAATATATTGGTTTCCATTCTCAGACCTTCTTTGTCTTTTCTTGCAGCTGTTTGTTTCACAGCATGGTCAATGTTTGCAGAGTAGATCAAACCCACCTCTAAACTCACTTGTCCTTTCTTTCCCCTCTGCAAAGGTCACTGTGGGGGTTTGACCTTGGCTAAATGCCAGGTACCCACCAAGTCGCTCTATCACTTCCCCCCCTTTCCTCTTCTTTCTCAACCGAGCAAAGAGGGGAAAGAAAATAAGATAGAAAAAAAACACCCAACCCTTGTGGGTAAAACAAAAGCAGTTTTAATATAAGCAAAGCGAAGCAAAGGGCCGCGCATGGAAGCAAAAAAAAGAAAACAGATTTATTCTCTACTTCCCATGAACAGGCGATGTTGGGCCTTCTCAGGAAGCAGGGCTCCAATACGCGTAGTGGTTTCCTCGGAGGACCAAGGGTGACCCCACCCCCTTCCTCCTTTCTCCCAGCTTTATACTGAGCAGACGTCATATGGTCTGGAATATCCCTTTGGTCAGTACGGGTCAGCTGTCCTGGTTGTGTCCCCTCCCAAGATCTTGCCCACCCCGTCCCACTGTGGGGGGGGAAAATGTTGGAAAGAGCCTTGGTGCTGTGTAAGCACTACTCAGCAGTAGCCACAACACCAGGGTGCTATCAACACCCTGCCAGCTCCCAACATAAAACACAGCACCATGAGGGCTGCTACAGGGGAAAACCAATTCCGGCTCAGCCAGACCCAGTACAGAGAGTTAAATATCTGTTTCCTGCATGCATTAGTTTCTGCGCAAAACACAAGTGACTTTATAGATGTGGGTTTTTTTTCCTTTGAATGGAAACTCCTGGGTGGGAATGAGCCTTGTGTACTGCATTTCAGGTGAGAAATGTCCTCATAGTCCTCCTTAGAAACTGCAGTTATGAAATATTCCACAGAATTATTCATATATTTCAGGGTAGTTCAGTAAACTGAAGTAATTTTTCTAGAATATTTTTCCCTTTTCAGAATGGTTTTTAAATGCTGTCTAGCAGTTTACAGTCCCAGCCAGGGAAAGTATATATGGGACAAAGCAGTAAGTGCTTCTTGCAGTTTGTAAGGTGCTACAAAATCTTAGAAAAAGAGAATAGAAATGTTAAATATTCATTATATTCTTACAAACCTCCTGAGAGATGACAGAAGGGACCAAAACATTTCATTCAATAGCATCTCGAATATATGCATGCAGTCTGTTGTTTCAATGTGAAAAACTGTAGCAACTCTGGTTCATCCACAGTAATAATTTAATATTATAAATCTTTACAGGAAAAAACGTATATATAAGCCCACATGTACTCATTTCATGTCCTTGTAGGATGAAAAAAAAAAAAAAAGCAAGAAAGCAAATAGAAGTTAAAAGGGAGAATACCACCATATTTATAAAATGTTGCCTCTCTTGGCCTTGGCCTTTAGTTTTCACTTGCAGACAGTACTGCTCCCTTCCGAGTGCTACATATTCTATATGATCAATAATGCAGTGGTGTGCCATCGAAAAACATGACAGTATACAGAAATCCAGATACTCCCTTTAAAATAATTTTGACAGCAAAAGACATGAAATATGGGCATCTGACAGACTGGCTAATCCCCTTGAATATTCCTAAATAAGCAAACAAAGGGAAAACAAAACCTCAAAGAAATAAAACTAAAGTCTCTATCAGTAGTCTCAGGAGATAAAGTCTTATCCTAAAAACAGTGACCACTGTAACCCAGTCCATGAATCATGGCACTTAAGCCTGAAGAGTCATATTCCACGTTGACACAGACCTTCAGTAGTCCCATTAAATGCAATGGGGTTGCACAGGATATAAATTACTGTAAAATATGAACTCAGACCTAATTTCTTTCTCTGAGATGAATTACTTCAAAGTTATTGTTTCTTATTTCCCCCCCTCTAAAATCCTAGTAAAACAGAATTTTTGAAAGCAAATTATTTTAATTATCAGTAATCTTCAAATAAAAGCTGCTGTTAGCTCTATGCATTTTCCAATTAGACTTTAAAACACAGGAAGAGGTTTCTTGTTTGAGACTTTAGGTCAGTAGTGGGGTTTATTGGACAACATACTCATGGCTGGACATATTTTAGCAGTGAACTAAATTGGCAACTACAATATATGTGTGTATATATTGGAGCATACTGGAAAGTGATACATGTGTTGTGGTGAAGAATTAGTGGTCCGTTACATTGTTTCCATGGTAATTAGAAGGCAAATGACCCTTCTAATGGCAAAACTGAATTATACTTGTGAATATTCAGTAGGGACCATTGTACCTATTGCAAGAGGGTGGCTTGAATGGCCTGAAAGATCTTTCCAAATGTAATATTTATGACTCAGTGAGTGGTGGATTTCAAGCCACTAACAAGAAAGGATAACACCAATAGTTTCAACAACCTGTATACATGTCTCTGTATGACAAATAGGAGTGAAATACAATAAATCTACTTGTCATTTTCTTTTTATTACTTCACCTCCTGTCCCTAGAAAGAGCTCCTTTTACCTACCCAGCACCAAACATACAAAATTAAAAAAAATAAATGCCCTCCAAATCTTGACTGTCTTGTCTGTACATACATAGATGTAAAATTGCAGTGAGTAACATTATGCCTTGTACAAATGAGATTTTTTAAAACATTAAATTGTCACAGAACTTACGGTTTTTAAATGGATCACAAAGTTAGGGGCTTTGTAACACCACATAAAAGGTTATCTACATTTTGTAGTTCAATATGACTTGTGTCTAAAGATACTATGGTATTTTTTTTCCATGTAGAAGGTTGCCCTAGGTCACCACATTAAATATTGGACCATCACATTTTTTCTTACTGAGCCTTTCAGAAATGACTACATGGTATTTGAGGCACATGGTGTTATGGGGATGGTGATATCCCTGTGCTACTGAAAAAGCACTAAATGTCCTCAGAAGTGTTTAAAACAATCCAAAAAGTGTTCATCTGTAACATAGGTGGATAGTCAGAATATGGGTGCTGGGTGATGGTTTACAGATTTCATCAGTATGTATTTGGGGTGACTTGCATAACTGATTCATGGCCACATCACCCACGACTAATGATGTGCTATAAAGCTACAGAAATGAAAACCTCTCACAGGCACTCAGTGAAGCAGGTACTGCAGAAAAGAGCAGTATGTGACCATGTAATTAAAGTCTATACCATTAATCTGCAGAAATGGACTGAATTGAGGTCACGCTGTCCTGGTTTAGCCAGGATAGGGTTAAGT
>ML998287.1:0-14728 GCA_010365825.1 Otus sunia | reverse complement strand
GAAGTGGGGCTTTGTGAAGTTTGGGTTATTGTTAGACCCCAAAAGGTTGTTCTGTCCTCCTCTTGTGGACATCCGGATCTGTAATTTACGGAGGGCTGATTGGTGGTTTTATCAGAAATAAATTTATTTATTTTTTTAAATTGGTGCTGGGTTGTTTATTTGGAAGCCTCCGTAACAAGAACCTGGTCTTTGGGAAAAGGTGAGTTTTCCTGAGGTGACTCCCTGTCCCTAAGGCTGGCTGGCGGCCTGCAGCCGGCGTATACCCTGTGCTGGGCAGCTGGCCAGGGGCTGTCAGGGGACCAGAGAGGTCTGACAGCACCTTCCTGGGGCACTGGTTGAGACAGGCTGGAGAGGGCTTGAGCTTGGTGTGTGGTGGTCAGGGGAGGCCATGCAGCAGGTGAAGCTGGCTCATCTCTGATTGACCTTTTGAGGCAATTCCTGTCAGGGATTTAGGTTTTAGGACAGTTAACTGAAATCTTGTTTTATAAGTTATTGCTGATTGATATGAAAAATGCAACACCTCAGAATGGCTGTACTCAGAGGGGGGCTGCATCTGGATCCAGGGGATGCTCCTCTGGCCTTAGAACTTAAGGAAGGAAGCTTGCAGGTGTCAGTAGTGCTGCTGCCGAGGGGACTGGGTTTTCCATACCTGGGGAGCAGATTCTTACCCTGTCTATACTTCACCTGCACTGTGAAAACTTGTGCACAGTAATGCCTTGCTGTCTGTCCCTTCTGTTTCAGAGCTCTGCTGTCAGTTAATTAATACCCTGCTCTGGTTACTGTTCTCATGGTCCTGTTTTCCTTCATCCTTCACTGACCATGGTGAGCAGCAGGCATCTGAAGGTGGTGATGAAAATGTGATGGATCAGGAGAGGCAGCAGCACCATTGGCAGTGAAAGAGTTGCCAGGTGTTCAGTGTCACAGGAGAAGCAGCTGAGAGGTTTCAGAATGGTGATCTGTTTGAAGAGGGGTCACACAGGGTCACTAGGACATCATGAAGTTTAATTTTGTGTTATAAAGGGATTTTCCACTCTAAACTTCAGGCAAGTAGCAGTTATTTCTTAGTATTTTAAAAGCAGTTAGAATTTCCTCTACTACTTCTGTCATTCCCAGGTGTTGAAGTGGCAGCTGACAACCCCAGTGGTCTCGCCTCTGTCTCACCATCTTCCACCTCACGCCAGCTGTTCCTGTGTGGTTTGGCTGTGTCCATTGCTGAAGTGCCTGCACACATTCCTCTCTATCTCATTGCTTCCTACGGGAAAAATGGAATTGGGAACAGTCGCACTTGGGGGATTCCATCCTGGACAGGCGATGGGATGTGCCTGAAACTGTAGTTTGACTGTGTGGGGAATTATTGCAGAACCAGAATGTAGGGTTGGGGAGTCAAAATGTTCCAGCAGCAATGAAGAGAGAATTGTGCAAAGGTTTCAGCTGCCAGCCTGCACACACTGGGTGTGCATGTACTCGAATGCACGGCCGCACAGCCCCAGGCTGCAGAGGTTATTGCATAGAAAAGCCCTTGGTTACTGGAATAATTCTCTGTTGGAATAATTCTGCATCTGGGCAGAGGAATGGGATATTTACCTTGTGACACAGAGGTACCTCTCAGGCAAAGCAAAATACTAAGTGATTTTTTTGACGAATGTTCATTTTCGCTCTGATTTCATGCTGTCTGAACTATTTTGTCGAATCCTGACTGTTCTCCCCAGCTGTCCATCACCCACTGTCATGTTTTGATGGCTCTTGTCACAGACAGCCTGGTAAAAAGATCTTGGCTATCTTCTCTTTCCTTTTTTTCCTCTTGGAGAAGTCTCATGAACTTTTTGCAGCTGTCCTGACTCTGCTCCCCTGTCCTCCCTGGCAGCAGTGTGGCAGTGAGAGCTGCCCCCCCGGGAGGAGGAGTGCTCTGCTGGCTGTTAAAGAGTTGTCAGCGCTGTGCCCTGTGCTCATCTCCAAAGCTTCTCTGTTCCCCCTGGGCAATGGATTTTAGTGTTCTGCCATTCCAAGTACAGTAACATCTGTACAGATAAAAAACCTCTAGTTCATGGATTGGGTTCACGAAGCCCTGATTCCTTTAATCTCCTTTGGAAGCTCTATTGCCCCACATTTTCTCTCTCCCCTCTTCTCTCTCAAACTGTTTCACAGCTGGCCTTCTTCCCCAGGCTTTGCCTCGTGCCCTGGTCAGACTCGAGCTGTTCAGTTCCTGCAGGCCCAGCGGCTGTTGGGAGATCTGAGCTGCTCAGAGCCAGCAGGGCCTGATCTCTCAAGGAAGCAGATTTTGTGGTCTGACTCTGATCTCGCTGAAGCTGCTTTTGTCACCCTTTCAGAAAACCAAGCGAGGGCTGAATCAGAGCTGGCGGTTTGCTGAAGGTACCAAAGAATAGGGGGTTTAGAAGCCAATGCCTAATCCTGTGGACAACCTTAATGCTGTTTGTTTGGTAACTTGTCGGAGGTATTTTATTGTGGGTTTTGTGTAAGGTGCTATAAAGCAATCCCATGCAGCTGGAGCCAAAGGCAAGACTATGTATTTCAGGGCTTTGAAGATCTCTACTGCTGTGACAGCTGTCTTGCTGCTGCTGCAGTGGTTGGGTTTTATTTTACTTTGGAAAAACTGAAAAGAAGTTTTCCTTCCATTTCCTTTTCCCTGAGGTGGGAGAATTCCTGGAAGTCTCCAAATAGAGTTAAGGGGTGCCTTCATCTTTTTTCCCTGGGCTGGGCTGAGTGCAGCTCCCAGAAGGCCGGGGTTTGGAAGGCTGGGAGCGCTGACCCAACCAGTCCGAGAGATCCTGACAGCAGGGCTGGGCTGCAGATGTGGCTGCAGGTGCTGCAGAGAGATGCTGGGTGTCTGGGTGGGCTGACCTGGCTGGTTTGGTGGTTTTCAGGGCGCTGTAATCTCTGTACCAGCTGCTAATAAGGTGTTTTCTGTCGGCAGGGCTGCTGGCCCATCAGTCTATGTTCTCAGAGATGAGTCCACAGGAGTCCCTCACTGGGGCTTGGCTGCAGAGAGCTCTGTGGTATCTTGACAGTGTTTGACATTTCCCAGACAATGCTTAAACCTGCTGGTTGACGCTGTTTAACACTCTCCTCTGTAAGAGCCTTCCAGCGGGGATGCCTATCAACTCTGGCTTTCCCTTCAAAGAATTGTTACCATAAGCTGCTGTATCTTTGTCACTCGCCAAATGCCAACAATGAATCTCTACTTTTGTTGCTTTGGGCTTTTACGTGTTGCTTTTAATTAGGATGTGTGCTTTTCTGGCCAGGGGCTGGTGGGCAGCTCTCTGGTGACCAAATCCCAGAGAAAAGAAGGGGGTTTCCTGTATTACCTCTTGTACTTGAAGGAACAATCCTTTAGCCCAGGTGTCTTTGCAGGTGTCTTTTGGGAGGGGGATACCAGGTCTCCAGATCCAGCAGTTTGTCAGTTTATTCTTTGTTCTGTTTCTGTTCTGCTCCTGGCCCTTAATCTGCAGCGGCAGATTGGGGCTGTGTGATGCACAGAGGTTCAGGCAGGGTCACCTGTTCCTCCAGGACAGGGTCTGCTGATCCAGCTCAGTATTTTAAGCCAGATGGAGCCAAATGAATCCTCCTTCTAGCAAGAGCTGGTAGCCGGGATGGATGAGGAGTTTATTCACAGTTACTTAAACACTGAAGGAAATTCGATTTGTGTATTTAAAATTGCTTTCTTAACCAGTGTTTAGCACCTTAGAGTCTCAAGGGTTAAAATACCTCTGGCATCTTGGATCAGTGTATGGGGATTTAAAAGTGCTCTAGATTAAGAAGGCAAATGAGTTAAACTGCATTTAGCTGATTCCCTGGCTGTGAATAATCCAGCCAACCCTGTGCTGAAGACATCTGGGGCTTGTCTGCTGTTCGTAGTGGAGGTTTCAGACCCTTTCTCAAAGATGTCACCGGTCTGTAAGTTACAGCTGTACTGACCAGAAGGTAGGAGGCACTTTGGGAGTGGCCCCTTGTGATGGAGACTGGAGACCTCTGCTCTTCTGTCCTGGATGTCAGGCTGTGGCTTTCCAAGTGGTCCCATCTCTCAGCTCAGCTCTGCTTTCTGTCATTAGGAGACAACTTTGATTTGCCAGGGCTGAGTGAATTGGGACATCCCCTACTGCCGATCTGCATGAGACATACCCCTCTAGCAAGCCATATTCTAGCAAGGTACAGGACAACCTTACAAATATAGAAAGCTAAACCTCCCACTAATTACTCAGTGGGAATGCAGCAGGCAGAGCTTTTTGTCTAGATTACATCCATGCTGCTGTTAGCTTCAGGAACCCAGTGCTCCCAGCACTGCATCTTCCTCCCCGTTCTCCCCCATCCCCTGGGCAGATCTCTGTTTCAGGGTTGGCCCTGCTGTTCCATGAGCTGTGCCCTCTAGGCGTGGTTATCAAGTGTGAGGACAGACTTTGGGTGTTGCGCTGTGTTATTGCAGTGGTTGTGTCAGTCAGATGTGGACAAGTCCCAAGTTCAGATGTGAGGTGACAAGTGCCCATTATTTGGCCCTGACTCCAGGAAGAACTGAACCCCTTCAGCCTTCTCAATCTGGATGGCAATGAATGATGGAAAGCAGTTGCAGACTTTCAATGGATCAGTGAAAGAAGGATCCTTTGCTCTGCTCCCTCCATTAAAATGCTCTGCTGGCAAGCAGCAGCTCTGGGTTTGCCTTCATTTTTGGAGTGACTGCTTGTTGTGTGTTGAGGAATGGCTAAATGACCAGGGACACGGATCCCTGGAAAAGTTGTACAAGCAGACAAACTGTTAAAGTTGGGCTGGGCCGCACTAGGCCACATCAGAAATGCAAGTCATGGTGATAAACAGAACCGAGGGCGACTCGACCTTGGGAAAGAGAAAAACAAGTAAAAAGGAGCTGAGATCCGAGGGGCCCAGAAGGGGAAGAATCCTGTAAGCACAAACTGCAAGTGGGAGGACTATGATAACGTAACCTTTAGTGCTTAGCCAATAAATCAGTGACAAGTAGGCATAATTATGGATAAGAGTATAAAATGTAGTGTGTAACAATAAAAGATTGAAGCTGTTTCTATCACTCACATTGAGTTGACCTCTTGCTTCCCCATGCCACTCGCAGTTGTGTTTAATCTGCTGCGCTGTTATAAGCAGTTTCCCTGCAAGCGAGAAACTTGTGAGTGGCTGAGCTGAGATTTCCAGCTTCCTGATCAGAGGAAAGGCTGTCCCAGCCAAACTGGAGTTGGGTTCCTGATTGCATCCAGATAGAAAAGATTATTCATCCAGTGGGTAAAAAAAAAACAAACCAGAACTGCTGTTTTATCGAGCGTTTAACATATCTTAGCTGAGCAGATCTTGGCGCTCAGTACGAGTTACAGCTCTGCTTTTCTGAGCCCATGAACTGGGCTCACTTATAGCTGGCCTGACTCTCAGGAATGCTGCCTGCTTTCTGACTTTTCCTGCCTTGTGGGGCTTGGGGCTTCGGGAAACCTTTTACTCCTTTCCTTTCCATCAGTCCATTTACCACATGCTCTATCAGGTTGTAATAACACAGGTAAGCTTTGGCATGAGGAAATGATGTTCCTTTTTGCCACTGGCCTGGACGGAGCCTCAGTGCCAGCAACTCATGGCCAAGCAGTCTGGGTCTGCATCTGTGCCTGCAAGTGCTCCCCATGTGGGGGCTCATTCTGACCCAGTTCACTGAGGCCGGGTCCCTGAGAGGGTCAGCACTGCTGGAACAACAGTGGGTTGGTGGTTTTTAAGAGGAGAGTTGTTACACATCATCTGCTGTAAACAAGCGTGTGGAAGAGACCCAGGTGTGAAGCATGAGGCTTTGCTGGAAAAGCAGCTTGTGTGGTTGTATGTATGGAACTGTGCTTTGTGCCCCTTGAGAAGGTGAAGCACTGAGTCATTTCTGACTCTTCTTTGGCCTGTAATGTTGGGAAGTGGGGCTTTGGGTCTTAGGGATATTCTGCAGGGCTCTTGGATATCTGTCTCGGTCCGTTTCCCTAAGGGACTGGTTTACATTATCTTACAGTCAACTAAGATTGATTATGGTAGAAACCAGGCAATTTCCTTTTGACTTTAAGTTCAATATTCTTATGACAATCTCGTGGCCTCTCATCTAATAGTTCTGAAAAGCTGGTTGATGTCTATCACTGAATGGGCTACAGACCAAAACTGTTCATTTGGGTGCTTGGAAGACTTGTGTGTAGCTCCCACTCTGGCAGAAGGCAGGTGGGGAAGGGGCAAACAGGGAGTCAGTTCGCATTGACTCCAGCTGATTGTGAGCTTGCACATCATCTTTGGCAAAATGGTCTTCCTGGGAAGACTAACCCAGGTGGGGAGTTGTTTCCTTGATTTCTGTGTTCAGCACCTGGAGCACAACAGAGTGGCTGCAGGTTGAAGATCTTGAGTTACAGAAACTTAATCTCAGCTGCAAGCTCACCACCTCCCAGGTCTGTGGAGCATAGAAGCCCTTGGGCATGGCTCTGGCCAGGAAGTTGGTGAAGGCCACAGCAGGCTCCAGCAGGCAGGGGCTGCTTGCTGGGGGCCAGGGCTCCAGGGGTGCTGGTTAGAACAGGGTGCATGGCAGAGGGGCTGGGTGCTGGCACAGGGACAGCCCCACAGGCCTGGTGCGGCGAGACACGGGCCGTTCCTGTGTGGTGCCGTGGGTTCCCTTCCACCGCTTGAGGGACCTCCTGGAGCTCCCTGAGCAGATCCTTGGCCCCAGAAGAGCTCCTGGCCGTCCCAGCCTGCGTGTCCCCAGGGGTGCCTGGGTTCCTGCAGGCTTCAGCTGCGTCCCCGGGAGAGAGAAGCTGTCTCTGCCCTTCCCTGCCTGTCCCTGGGTTGTGACCTGGCTGTAAGGCCATGGGGACAAGGGGCGCTGGCCCCACGGAGCTGCCTTTCCCCAGGGGCCTCTTGCAGGGACAGAGCGGTACCGCCGCTCTCTGCCAGCAGCCACATCTGGAGCAGATTGATGGATTTTATTGGCGCCCATCCCCAGGTCTGAGCTATGCAGAGTCCCTAAGCCCAACACAGCGCTGCCCTCAGCAGATGCCTAGCTCTGCCTTAGCCCAGCCAGCCCCCCAGAGCAAAGATCTCCCAGAGCCCGTCCTGCCAAGGGAGCGACGATGTCCCGGAGAAATGTCCCGGGATCTGTGGCTCTACCTCAAGGGAGTTTTCCAGACAGGACCCTTCTCCTGCAAGAAGGTGCCCAGTGAGCCCTGCCTCCAGCCTGGCCAACACTCCCATGCCCATCCAGGTGGCCCAGGAGAAGCTCCAGGTCAAAATCGATGCCCAGGTGAACACCTGCAACATGCTGCTGGACCAGATGAGGCAGTGGAGGCAAGCCCGGGATGAGCTGCAGAGGCAGCTGCAGCGGCTGCGGGCTGTCGAGAAGCAGGACAAGCAGCACCAGGCGCAGCTGCAGGTACCCAGGGCCCCTTCCTGGGGTGGCAGCACCCGTGGGGGGCCTTCATCCAAGCCCTGCACCCCCCAACGTGGGTTCCAGTCTCGGCATGCGGGGTCACCCCATGTCCCACCTCCCGTCTCTACCCCAGGTGGTTCACTAGCTGAAGAACAGCATCGAGATGATGCTCACGAAAGTCCACGCTAGCCAGAAGGTGACTGCCCTGTACCTGGCGGTGCAGGATGCCCTGAAGAAGGTGAGCTCCTCCTCACTGTGCCATCGTCCCACTCGTTCCCCCTGCCAAGGCAACGAGGTGTCCAAGGGGCTGCTCTGGTGGGATGCCCTCCCGCATCGGCCAGGTCCTCCTGCTCCCCTCCACCCCCTGTCACAGTGCAGGGGACCCCTGGGGCTCGGTGGGGTGAGGTGTTGTGACTCCCTGTGTCCCAGGAGCTGGTCCACCTGCCTCTGCACCTGGACCTCCTGAGTGGGATAGCTGAACTGTACCATGGGGAGATGGAAGACGTGGAGCTCGTGACTGTGGATGCCTTCAGAGCTGCTGCTGCAACCAAGGTGAGATGCTCCAGGGCACCTTGGGCCCTTTCCCACACTCCAGAGCCCACTGATGGCACCATGCACCCTGGCTGGGGAGTCTTCGTGCAACAGAGACAGAGCTGGGCTTGCCCTAGCACCCAGATGCCTCCAGAACTCCTCCTGGGTCTCGCTCTTGGGCCAGACTGCCCTGGGGTTGGGGACAGCCTGCCTGAAACACTAGCCATGGTGAAGGCAGCGTGCTCAGCATGCTCCATCCTCCAGACCTCCTGGCCCACTCTCCTTCCCAGCCTGTTTAGATCGAGGGGGCAGGGAGTGTCCTTTTTGACACTGGTCACCCCAGAAGATCAGCTGGCTCCCGAAGGTTCATTCTGGCTTTGGCAGCCACTTCTCCCTTCTTGGATATGCTACAGGAGGACGTGGAGAAGATGGAAACCCAGTTGTGGGCAGGCAGAGAGAGTTCAGGTACCGCTCCCAGGCCATGCAGGAGGGGCATGTCGAGGAAGGCGGCGAAGGGCAACTGAGAGAGGTGAGCTGGGGGGACCCAGCACAGGCAGGGCTGTGGGCAGGTGACAGGCACCAGTGCCCAGAGCCCGTGGGTGGGGGGGCTGTAGGGCCAGCTCCCCCAGGGTGCCAGCTGCTCAGGGGGTGACGCTGAACGTCCTTGCAAGCAAGCCAGGCACTAGCTCGCCGTGGACTTCTTGAACCTGCACCTGCAGGACCCTCTTGTAGGTGAGTGCCTAGAGGGGTGCAGGGGGGTGGGACGTGGGAACAGCTGCAGACAGTGTTCCCTGACACTTCCCTCCAACCCCAGGCACCCAACTGGAGGCCACCAAGTCCCAGATGGAGCACGAGGCCTGGGTAGCCACAAAGATAGAGAAGGTCAAGGCTGCGGTGCTGTGCTCCCATCTCTGGGTAACGTAAAAACCCATCTCTGTTAAAACGTAGGGCTGCGCCAGCCTTGGGGAGCCGAGCCCTCTCTGCTTGCCTTGTGTCCTTGTGGGTTTCTTTGCTCTGCCCCTGCAGCCCCCCAGTCCCCCTCTTGTGAAGGCAGGGATGGAGCTGCTTTTCTCCATGCCATGAACCTGCAGCAGTCCACGGTGCAGAAACATCCCCAAGGCCACAGCCCACCTCCTGTACCCTCCAGGATTGCCACGGGCTGAGTCCTCGTGCTCTCCCCTGGCCAGGACATGGCTGGCAGGTTCCTGGCGCAGCAGAAGTCCTCGGCGGACCTGGAGCAGTATCTCCAGGAGTGCAAGGAGAAGCAGCAGGCGCTGAAGGAGATGCTGAGGAAGCTGGAGCTGAAGCACGCTGAGCTGAAGTTTTGCCAGCCCCTCAACACCCTCAGGTGCTGCTGGCCTTGGGACAGTCGTGCCAACTGAGCCACCATCCTTGAAGGAGGGACATGGGCATCTTGGGTGTCCCAACAGGGCCCCCCTTCCTCCGTCCCACTGCAGCCCGCCCACCCCTCCTGCTCTGGGAGGTTTTCTGAGCAGAGTGCTCCCCAGCGCTGGTCCTGGCAGAGCACCCAAAGCTCCCGCTGTGTGTGGCAGTAGGAGGACCCTTGCTCCTTGCCTGGTGTGGGGAGTGGGACCAGCAGCATGGGGTTGGGTTGCAGGCAACAGCTCTGCTCTGCAGGCGATGTGGGGGATGAGATGAGCAGTTTTGGCAACAAATGTGGGGTGTCTCTGCACCCCTACGCAGTTGTATGGATGTGAATGTGTTTGGCTGGAGGAGGAGCTGAGGAGGAAGATGAAGCGGAAGGAGGCTCGGCGGGAGCAGATGTGAGCCCAGATTCTGAGGGACGAGGATCTGCTGCTCCAGTCTGAAAACACCATCGACAACCTCATCGTCCTTCTGTGTGGCATCACCGTGCCTATCCAGGTACCCGTGCGGTGTGGGGGTGAGCACGGGTCCAGCCAGTGCTTGAGGGGGCAGCGGCACAGCGCGGTGATGCTTAGTGCGGCCACTGTCACCCCAAGAGACCCTTCTTCCCCACCCAGGTGGTTGTTCTCTTTCTGGTTCCAGGACGCTTCTTGCAAGGCCTGGGGGGTGCAGGAGAAGCTCCAGCATTGTAGGCAGAAGCTGCAGTACCTGGTGCAGCGCATGGCCAGCCTGCCCCCCAACAGCCACAGCCTCGACGAGGACGACAAGGTGCGTGCATGGGGCTCCATCCCTGTGGTGGTCTTTGGGGACACGCACAGGGCTCTCCGAGGTGGCCCATCCCAAGCTGTCCTCCCAGGTGGGAGGATGGAGGTGGCCCCAGGGAAGAGCCATGGAGCACCTCAGCCCCAAGTGGCACTGGGCACTGCAGGGTACCCCCCCAGGGGGACATGGAGGTGGAGAACCCCTGGGCTTGGAACACATCCCTCCTCTTCAGCAGTTAACCCAGGGTGTCTTTCACAGGCTTTTGTGAAGGTCAGAAACCTCCTGGAGAAGACGATGGCGGAGGATCCACAGAGCCTGAAGATTTCCTTGGAGGACACAGAGAGTAGGAGAGCACAGCGGGGACACATCCCCCAGCGACTGTCCCAGCCCCTGCCCACAGGGAGTTCTGAGTGTCCTCTCCTGTCTCTCACTGTCCCAGCAGACCCCGACCCAGGAGTTGCCTCCAGACCTTGGGGCTGACCTTGGCTGTCTCCAAGGCTTTGAGCACGGGGGATGGCTTTAGGTGGGGATGTGGGAGAATGACAGTAACTGGTGGGGTGGTAAGCACTGAGCCCCAGCAGAAACAAGGGGAGATGCTGTGGGGCAAGGAGGGGGCCCTCATCTTCAAAATCCCCTTCACTGGGTTTTATGAAGGACCAGTGCTTGGCTCTGCCTGTGGCCTCCTCTGATTGGGTGCTCTTGGAGCAAACAAGGAGCTTTTGGCAGCCCACCGCACTTTTTTACCCAAGCGGAGGTGAACTCACTGCTCCGCAGCTCCACACCTTCATGGGAAGCCCCAGCAGTGTTGGGGATGGACCCCAGCGGGGGCATCCCCAGATCCTGCAGGTCACCCTGGGATGCTGGGCTGGAAGACCCTGTCAGCAGTGCCTGTGCCCGAGAGCCTGGCATGGGGCTCTCTGGGATGCCACCAGCCCTCTAAAACGGGCCAGATCTCCCCGGGGACACGGGCACAGTGGAGGTGGCCCCGCAGACCCTCCCCAGCCCACTCCTCTGTGCTCTCTCCTCCAGACCCCCCTGCTTTTCATGATGAAGACCATGGCCTTGTCCTCACCCGGGGAGACATCAAGAAGCAGGGGCTGCTCCTGATCAAAAGCAACAAGAGAAGTGGCAAGAAGTAGCACCTGCTCCATGCGTGAGAACTCTGGATGCCCCCGACCACTCCTTCTTCTCTGGATGCCCCTGATCACCCGTTTTACCCTTTTTCTTAATACAGCAGATATTATTAGGCTTAATACAGCAGATCTTTGTCATTCCTCCCAACCCTACAGCGGAGCTGGACCGGGAGCTCCTCGGTCACTTCTGTCAGCCAGAACGCAGCGGGGTCAACCCCTGAGGGGAGCTGAGCTGGGTTTGGAGGCAGCCCCATCCCCCTGCCCCTTACGCAGGTGCTCTCCCCGCAGAGCTGGGGATGGGCTGGGCTGGGCTCAGCTTTCCCAGACAGAGCAGAGCTGGGGGCAGGCTGGCTTTCTCCTCCTTGGTCCTTCCTAGGACCTCTGCCCCCCCAGACAGCCTGGGAGCCCTGTAGGCTGGTGTCTGCCTGAGGCAGCTCTGGGGCAACGTGGGACAGGGACTGAGGCCTGGACAGGAACCAGGGGGGGGCGTCTTCATGTGCGTGCGTGGGAGTGGAAGGGCAGAGCCTGCCTTGGAAAGGGAGAGCCAAAGCAGAGGTGAAGCCCCTCACCTGGGCTGTCTGACCTGGCATGGACCCTTCATGCCTCTTCCCTCCCCTGCTCCCTGCACGCACATTGTGTGACCCATCCCCCTGAAATCTGAGAGAGCATCAGGGACAACCTCTGGGCTGCAGGGAGGTGCCTGGAGGGAAGGGCTGACCCAAGGTGCCCCAGGCCAGCAGAGGATGCTGCAGTAAGCCTTTGGCTGCAGGATGGGATCCTCAGCCCTACCGATGGCTCACAGACACCATACCGTGGAGGCCGCGGTGTCTCCCCTGCAAAGGCAGAGACCCGGGGGCACTGCTGGTTCCCAAGTGCAGCCGACGCTGAAGGCTGCTGCCAGGGACCTGTGGTCCCAGCTGGAGACCCCGGAGACTGGCACCTCCTCCAGCTCCGCAGGGGCCATCAGCATCAGAGCGAGCTTTCCCTGCCCTTCCGACTTGGTCCCTGTGCTTCGTGCTGACATCACTTGGGACATCACCATGGGGGCAGGAACAGCTCTTTCTGCCAAGCCTCTCAGCAGACTGACAGATCACCCCAAATGTTCGTGGTGGGTTTTGTGTGACTGCAGGTGCGGGGATGACAGTGCCCAAACATATAACAACTTGTGTGTTTTAAAGGAAGCTCCAGAAAAAGTGTCACGTGACAGTGAATGCATCTAACGGAGCTTCCCCGATTCAACAGCTATCTAGGTGGGCTCTTCTGCAATTAAAGAGCATCCCAGGATTACACCCACCCACCTCCCAGCCCTGTCCCCTTCTCACATACCCACCACAGGCAGGCTGTGGCTCAGGGAGTCCTCTGCTGCCAGAAGCTGCCCAGCCATGGCAGTAGAAACCTGAACATACTCTGCAAACCAGGGGCCAAGCAGACAGTGGGAGTGGGTGGTGCCAGGCCACTCTGACACTGCCCACGCTCAGCTCACCCTTATCTTTCTTCCAAGGCCTGTATTCCATCAAAGCCTAGCTATTTCTCAGAGGCTGTGCAAGGTTGACAGGCCAATGCCTCCCACATCTCCTCTTTCTTTGTTTTGCAGCTGCACCTGCAAGACTTATTTCAAGACTTTATCAATTAAGGGTTAGGCAAACTTCAAAAAACACAGCATACTCAAAATAGTTCCACAGAAGGCTACAAACAACACAGCAGTTACAGTTACTAGTTAAAAAGAGTAGGCTAATTTCACTACCCATAATTAAGGGATATGACTAAATACTACAAAAATGAACAGTAAGGAAAATACGGAATAGCACACTCACTTAATGGGGTACTAACATTCAGATCCACAGTTGCTGGGGAAACCTGGATGCAGCAGGAATTTAGAGTGCCCTTCCTCGCAAACCACAAATCCCACGCAATGCGTCCATCTGTAGGTGAGGCATCTGTGGGGGTTTGACCTTGGCTAAAGGCCAGGTACCCACCAGTCGCTCTATCACTTCCCCNGAAAGAGCCTTGGTGCTGTGTAAGCACTACTCAGCAGTAGCCACAACACCAGGGTGCTATCAACACCCTGCCAGCTCCCAACATAAAACACAGCACCATGAGGGCTGCTACAGGGGAAAACCAATTCCGGCTCAGCCAGACCCAGTACAGCATCCAACATCGCTGCAGGCAGATCCAGCCTCTAAATCAACAAGCCAAAATAACTGGCAATTTTCTTTGAGCGGAAACATCTGATCTCATCCTCTGTTGGGTTCCACCCAGAGCCTGGCCACTGCTCAAGGGTTAAACACTTGAGTTCTTAATATTGCTAAACAAAGGAAGCTGAATACACACAATCTTACAGCATTTCATCCTTATGAATAACTACATTTTGTCTAAGCTACATATTTCATTAGGGACTAGTAATTAAGGAGTTGCAATTACTGTTAGCATTTTCTCTGAAAAGAGTTGGCAATTGTAGTGTATTTTGTCCCGTGGCAGTAGCAAACATTACCCATCCATTCTGCTTAAATGATCAGTCGAAGAGACTGCGAACCATCAGCACTGGGGCATCAAGAGCACTCACAGCCGGCTCCTGAGTGTCCACCAAAAGCTGCCTCTCACACCTCAGGTGTGGTCGCACACACCCTGCTGGTAACCACCGGGGACTGTGACCTGTAGAGACACAAGCATAACCTCTTCCCCCAGTTATTAAAGGATATGGTCCTTCCCAGTTACCACTTTCCAGGTTTTTTGCTAACACTTGAGCCTTGCCCTCGACTTGTTGATCTCGTATCTGCGATGAGAAGTGATGCAATATTGGTGGCACCTGTGAGACAGGGGAAATGTTTAAAAATTTTATGGCATATAATGCATTATTTAGCTTTTCATGAGGTGTAGATAGATACCCTCCATCTCCCCTTTCTGTTGTTGCAATAGACACTTTAGCGTGCCATGCGTACACTCCACAGTGTCCTGTCCGGTTGGTGAGTGGGGAATGCCGGGCAGATGCTTGACTCCCCACTGTATGGCAGGATGCAAACACTGCTCCAGAAAAGGTACCAACAGACACATGTACACATTTTAACGTTCCAAATGCAGTGAAGTGAGGACGTCAGGTTGCCATAATTCTAATGAGGCAAGTCATCGAGGGTTGACACCACTAGCTGTTGAGGAGAAGGAGTCCTTCTGGCACTCAGGGCAAGTGGCAATGATGTCTTTAGCCTGACGCCTTCATAAGAAAAACTGGTTTTGTATTTGGCATTTTGGTGGGAAAATGCATGTGAAAGCTGTGCTTGCTCAAAGACATTAGGTGTCCTGGCTGGGCGAGCGGCAGGAGACACCCACTAGGACATCTGCTTTGTTTTCCATCCCCCTCATTCTCACCCCAAGGCTCCCAACCACGTCCTCGCTGACTGTCAGGCCTGCAGCATCACACCTCTCCCTCACACCGCCTGCCAGCCCTTCCCCTTGCCTGCCCTGCCCTGCTCTGCCCTGCAGAGCAACAACTCCAGCCTTAGAACCATCAGGGAAATTGGTA
>ML998283.1:135532-178341 GCA_010365825.1 Otus sunia | reverse complement strand
TTTCCCCGCAGCCCCCTCCCCGGCCTGCTCTGGCCACCGGGTGGGCAGGAGCCCCTGGCCATGCTGCCCTTTCCCTGCCCGCACGGCGTGTCCTCGCCTTCACCTCGCCCTGCGTTTGTCTCTCCCAGCCAAAGACAAAAGCGAGCGGATTTTCTCCATGGCCTTCGTGAAGCTGATGCGGCCCGACGGCACCACGCTGCGCGACGGGGAGCACGACCTGGTGCTGTACAAGGTACGGGGGGTGGGCAGACCCCGCTCGAAGCGGGGAGGCTGCAGGATGCTCCTGGCAGCTGCCTGCGTGGGGCTGGGGTCCCTGTCCCTGCTGCAGCTGCCGCGCTGGTGCCACGTGCCCAGAGTCCCCCGCAGGGTTTCAGTCCCTCCCTCCTCCCGGCCTTCCCGTCCTTGGTGGCGGGGGCTCCCGCCACGGCTCCCCGCACACGGCGCCTCTGATCTCTGCACTGCTCCCCAGCGAATGACAAGTTTTGTTTAGGAAAAAGTGACTTAAACTCATCTGACTTGGGAGGGAACGTCTCCCTGAAGATACGTGCTGCGCTTTATCAGATCTCACCAGTGGTTTTTTGCTGAAAACTGCCTGTTTTTTCTTCTGAGAGAGCAGAGAGAGCATGTGAGAGGCAAATTCACTGTTCATTGGGAAAAAACGCCGTTGGCTCTGCTGCCGGGGTGTGAAACACCCCATGAGCGCTGCCCCCCCCCCGCCGTGTCCCCTCGAGCAGGAGGTGTGAGTGGGTCCTCGCTGTGGGGCTCAGTGGGGCGCTGCGTGTGGGCAGCACGCCGGGGTTCCTCGCCGCCTCCCCGGGAGGTGCCCCCCCACCTCAGCCCTGCTCTGGGGTTTAACTGATGGTGTTTAACTGAAGATTTCCCGAATTTCCCCCGCTGTTCCTGGCGGTGTGACCACAGTTCCCGAGGCAGACCCAGCTGCCTTCCCTGCACCTTTGTGGGACCAGCAGATCCCTCTCTCGCCCTGTCCTGCGCCACGGCAGGACCAGCCCCTCGAGCCGTCCTTGTTTGGGCACACTTCTGGCCAGGGGAAGGCTCGCTCCTGCCCGTCTGTCCGTCCGTCCATCCGTCCCGGTGCCGCCGTTACCGTTCCTCGTCTATCGCCCTCGTGGTGCCCGACCTCCCTCCTGCGGGGAGCCCGCGGTGCCCTGCCCAGCCTGGGGACAGGACCCGGCTGCACTTTGCTTCCCCAGCAGCTCCAATGTGCTTGAAATTGTTCTCGTGTTCCTCCTCCCTGTTCTTTTTGGGCAAAACACCCAAATTCTTTGAACACTGCCATGGGCTGCAGAGCTGGGGGTGCGGTTCCTGGCTCTCGGGGGACTGTCCCCCCTGCAGCCGGTGCTGGCTGGGGTGGAGAGATCAAACCCCACACGTCTCCCTCCCGGACGCATTTTCTCCTTGAAGGGTTGTTGCTGCCCTCGCTGAACCGTCACGTTCAGCAGCCTCCTCTGCCCCAGGGCCAGCGAAAGCCGCCGCGCTCCGCTTTGTCTTCTCCCCGCCTGACTCCTGCTCTTCCCTGCAAACACCGGGGTTTGATTCTGGGAGTCAGAACCTATTTCGTATTTTTATCTTTGCTTGCCAGAGGAATGTGAATTATATGCTTTTAGCTCCTCAGACCTCTTGATCTCACGCTGGTTGAGACAGGTCTGAAATTAAACCATTTTACCCTACGAGGGCTCCGCTGCCCTCGGAAGAAGTGCAGTGCTTCTGCCATGCAGCTGGCCGCCGGGGTGTGCTCGGTGGAGAGAAAAGCCAACAACAAACAATTTTGTGATCTTCGTCTGACTTCCAGCAGGAAGAATTTTATCGTGCGAGGTTGCAGGTGGGGAAGGGTAGCTGCCCTGTTGCCACGCTGTAGGTGGGTGCTGGTGAGCTCTGGCCAGCCACCATGTCCCAGTCTTGCAAATGAGCATGGAAGGAACATTTAGAAATCCACCCCAGTGAGCCCTCCTAGATGTAACGTTGTCTTAATTCTTCAACTTGAGTAGGGGACACAAAGAAATAGGCTGTTTTGTCACTGTGGAGAGGGACCCTGGTGTGCCCATTCGGGCTGGGAGCATCCTGCTGGCTGGTGATGGTGATGCCTGTCCTGCTGCGTGTCCGTCCCCATGTCCCCTTGCTCAGGCGTGTTTCACTCCTGGTGTGCTGCTGCCAGGCCCCAGACTCCTCTGTGTCATGGCCTCCTCCATGCTCACCCTCCTGCCAGTTCTCATGTCCTCCCCGGGTGCACTGCCCGGGATTCGGTGTCATTCTGAGCACGGGTCCCTGTGGGGAGCCGCTCTCTTGGGTGCTCTGTTAAGGTCAGGCAAGGTGCTGTGCTGCCCGCACAGGGCTCTGCACCGCGGGCAGCGATTCCCCTGCGCTGGCTCCTGCATCCCGGCGCCTCCCGCCAGCCGGAGGTTACCCAGCCGGGAGGGTGCTGTTGGGCCGGAGCATGGACCTCCTGGCCCTGCACAGCAAAGTCCCCACACCTGGGACTTGGCCTGGGGTCAGACCCGAGCCCATGGGCCAGCGCTGGCCACAGGGCTCCGGGGCGGCTGCAGTGCCCGGTGCGAGCCGCGCTCTGCCTTGCAGGGTGACAGCAGGAAGCTGGAGGACGCCAGCGCGTACCTGACCCTGCCCTCCACGAGGAACCTGCCCGAGCCGAAGCTCCTCTCCGGCTCCTCCTTCCGCGTGAGCGGGGGCTCAGCTGGCTTAACTGTGTCGGCCCGGGACAGCTTCCAAATCTCGACGCTCGTCTGCTCCACGAAGCTGACCCAGAACGGTGAGTCCGGCTCTGCTGTGCCCCCTCCCCACCGGTGCTTTTCCCCCTCCACACCTGGCAACCAGCTCTCCGGCTGCTGTCTGCCGCTACGGCAGCACCGGGAGGCTGTGCCGGGGCGGGGGAAGCTGGGCCGTGCCCACCAGAGCAGACATTTGTCCTCCGGTCAGGGAACGGGACCTGCCCTCCCTCCCTCCTAAACCCCTGCAGTGAAAGCAGCTCGTGCCCCTCAGTCCTGGAGGGGTCCTGGAGGGGTCCTGGAGGGGTCCTGGAGGGGGGGCGGTGAGCAGGAGCACCTGTGGCCAGGACGGTGCTGCCCGCTGGCCGCCCTGGCAAGCGGGGCTCGCTGTCCTTGGCCCAGGGCACCACTGCCACAGCGCCCTGTGTGGGATGAGGTTTGGCACAGGCTCCGTTTGCCTATTGCTGGGTCTGTAGCTTAACTTGGAGAGTTTCTCATTTTCCTTCTTTTTTTTTATTAAGGTTGTCTTTTGGCTTATCTGTTTCCTGAGCCCTCCCAAGTTAGCAGCAGATTAGTTTTCCAAGGCAGGGGGAAAAGAAAGCAACCAATACCAGTCTGCAAGTGTTTATAGCCCTGTCCCACCTCCTTGGGGTGCGGAGCTGCCAGGCTGGGGGTAGTTATAGTGGTTTCTTGGCTGGCACAGACCCTTGCAGATGGTAATTAATCTGCTCCTGCTGGGGGTGGGACTGAGCTGCTGCCTCCGCTCTGGGAACTGGAGTGAGTGCTGGGTGCTTCTGTTGTGGGCTCTGTGACCTTCCTTGGGGCCTTTGAAATCTGGGTGGGAATTGGGGCTCCTTGTTCTCAAGCCTCGTCCTCTGTCAGCCGGTGTGAGCCTCCAGCCCTGGGGGGCTCTGCAGGGCAGCCACGAGTGTCCCCCTCGGCCCGGGCACATCTGCATTCGCAGATGGATTTTGCCTGGTTTGAGGGACACCGGGACCCTCCCCTCGTTTTGGGAGGCAGCAGGACAAAGAGGTGTCGAGGTGTGGGTGAGGCTGGCGGTTGTCACGTCGCTCCCTGAGCCCCCCGGGAGTGTGGGGCTGGCAGTGAGCAGCCTGCAGCAGGGGAGGGCCGAGCCCTCGGCAGCCTCCCGCTGCGGGGGAGCCTCGGGAGGCGAGCGGCAGCGAGGGAGCCGCGTTCCCTCAGCGAGGCTGGCGGAGGGAAACGCTTCATCCTGCTTTTGCTGGGGTTCAGCGGCGCAGCTGGGGAAACCGCGGCCCTGATGTGGGGCTCGGGGTGTGGGCACCACAGCCGTGCAGCCCGGGGGGTGCAGCGCAGTAATACATCGCTGCCGGGGGCCGGGACAGCTGCGGTTTGGTGCGGGCAGGGCCCAGGGCCGCTGATCCTCCGTTAATTCCCTTCCCACAGCACAGTTACAGCTCCTACTGTAACAACCTTCCATTTAGGAAGCTGGTGCAGGGTCTGGAGCCCAGGTCTGATGGGGAGCGGCTGAGGGAACTGGGGGGGTTTAGTCTGGAGAAGAGGAGGCTGAGGGGAGACCTCCTGGCCCTCTGCAACTGCCTGCCAGGAGGGTGCAGAGAGGGGGGAGGAGTCTCTTGAGCCAAGGAGCCAGCGCCAGGCCAAGAGGGAATGGCCTCAAGCTGCGCCAGGGCAGGGTCAGACTGGCTCTGAGGAAGGATTTCTTTGCAGAAGGGGCTGTTGGGCGTTGGAATGGGCTGCCCAGGGCAGGGGGGGAGTCCCCATCCCTGGAGGGGTTGAAGAGTCGGGCTGACCCAGCGCTGAGGGATCTGGGGGAGTTGGGAACGGTCAGGGTGAGGTTCATGGTTGGGCTGGAGGAGCTTCAAGGGCTTTTCCAACCCCCATGATTCTGGGATTATGCCCGCACAGCTGCACAACAGAGCTCAGGCATGATGGGCACTCGCCCCGTGGTTGCCCCAGTGTGGGCCCAGCAGCAAGCGGCACCGTGTCCCCAGGCCGGGATCCCTCCGGGCAGTGGGGGTGGGACGGGACAGCCGGGGGTCGGTGTTGTTGGGGGCTGGCAGTGAGGAGAGCGGGGCTGACCCTCCCCTTCCTTACACCCAGTCAACCTGCTGGGGCTGCTGAAGTGGCGCTCCAAGCCCAGCCTCCTCGCAGGGAACCTCCAGAAGCTGATGAACGTGGACGGAGGGGAGGTCATCAAGGTACGGCCGGGACCCTCCCTCCCGCCTCCCCCCTCCCCTGCGCCAGCGCTCACATCCCGGCGTGTCCCTGTGTGGCTGCTCTGGGGGGGCAGCGGGATGTGGAAGCACTGGGGTCTCCTGGCAGCCTGGCCCAGGAGCAGCTACTAGAGTGGGGGGAGCCGCTGGACTGGGAGCACTGGGAGCACCCTGCATGGCCTCAGCGCCTCTTCCCTGGGGGAACAGATGCTGCCTCTGCCTGTGGCTATTGCCCTGCTGGCCCTGGGGAGCCCCACTGGGGCTACTGGAGCTGCTGGGGCTATGGGGGCTACTGAGGCTGTGGGGGCTACTGGGGCTGCTGGGGCTAGAGGGCAGCAGGAGGGGCAGTGCCGGGCTGGCTGCCGGGGGACAGGCCGAGCCGGGGAGTCATGTCATGGCAAAGGGCAGTTTGCCCTGGCGGAGGAAGGCTGAGGAGGGGCACAGGAGCTCTGTGCCCGCACAGGGCACTCCTGTGCCCAGAGGTGGGTCTGGGGCAATGCTGGGAGTTAATGCTCGAGCCCTCACAGTGCTCTTGTCTCCTGCAGTTCCTCCAGGACACGTTGGATGCCTTGTTCTCCATCATGATGGAGAATTCGGACACAGATGTCTATGACACGCTCGTCTTTGATGCCCTGGTAAGCGGGACCTGCTTCCCTGTGAGCGCTGAGCGTGGCTCTGAGCCCTCTGACCAGTGCAGGATGGGCCCGGGTCAGACTGGGGCAGGTTTGAGATGGGGCTTTACTGATCTGGCCAGACGAGCTGTGCTCAGAGCTGCGCTGACCTGGCATGGAGCAGGGACCCCCTCCAGGGGACAATTCCAGTGAGATTCAAGGGTGTTTCCCCTACCATGAGACAAGAGTGACCCTGGTGATGGGTGCAGGGGAGGGCTGGGGTCAGGGCAGCTCTCGAGAGACACCTAGGCTTGGTGATGGTGTGAGCCCTGCGCAGGCTGGCCACGAAGAGTCCTGTGGCTGCTGGGCTCAGGGCTCCATTCAGGCTTCCCGCCTCAGAGGTCTGCCCGTCCAGGGAGGCTGGGCAGGCAGGCGGGGGGCTCTGGTGGCCCCGGCAGCCCCCATGAGGGGTCAGTGCTGCTCTGGCCGCTGCTGCAGGCACCTAACGTCCTGCTGCCCGTGCTGAGCTGTGCCCGCTGCCCGCTCCCCCCAGGTTTTCATTGTGGGGCTGGTGGCCGACAAGAAGTTCCAGCATTTCAACGCTGTCCTGGAGGCCTACATCCGCCAGCACTTCAGCGCCACGCTCGCCTACAAGTGGGTACCCGGCGGGCGCGGGGAGGGCCGGGGCCGGCACCTGGGCAGCCCAGCACGGCTCCACGGCTGCCCCGCAGCCTGCCGAGCCCCAGCCACACGCAGCCCCGTCCCGCAGGAAGCTGATCTCGGTGCTGACGCAGTACGTGGACCACGCGAGCCGCGGTGAGCCCTGCGAGCCGCTCATGCGCACCTTCAAGGCCTTGGAGTACGTCTTCAAGTTCATCGTCCGCTCCCGGCACCTCTTTGCCCAGTAAGTGCTGGCGATTGGTTCCACTGGGCCGGGCGCCGCGCTCTGCCAGGCTGCTGCGGCGGCACCGCCGGGGATGGGGTCTGCGGGAGGGAGGAAAGGAAAGGCCCCCCGGGGTCCCTGCGCCATGGGAGCCGCGCTGGTGCCGAGCGCTGGCCCCAGGGATGCGGCACTGGCTGCTGGGGTTGGATGCGGCACCCGCGGCTCCCGGCACGCTGCGGACGTGCTGCCGCATGGGCCGGTCCCCAGCCAGGCTCTCCTCCGCCACTGCGCTTCCTCCCCCTGAGCTTCCCCGCAGCTTTCTGCTGCAGGTTGTGCTCTGGCTGGTGCTGGAGCGTTGGTGGTGGCGCAGAGGGAGGGAGGCAGCGCCGCCGTCCCGGTGTGGGAGAGCTCCCGCGGCGCGAGGGCCCGCGGCAAGACGGGCGCCGTCACACGAACCGGCGCGTGGCCTTGCACAGCATTTGCGAAGCGTGTTGGCGGCGACAGCGTGGAGCAAGCCGTTGGTTTGCTGCCCGTCAGGCTAATTGCCACCAGTTCCCCTGATCGAGAGCCTTGGTGAGAGCAGCCCTGGCGCCGTGGCTGTGGGGTTGCCCACGAGCCCTGGGCTGGCGCGGAGCCCACGCTGCCCCCCCGCAGCTCCAGGTGCTTTGCTCCGTCGCTGCGGTCCGGCTCTGCCGCGCTGGCACCAGGAAATGCCTGGCTGCTTGGTGCCCCGCTAACGCAAACACCACGTGGAGGGACCTGCAGCGACGTCCTGCCCCAGGCACCAGCTCTGAGGGGGGTTGTAAGAAGGAGAGAGACTTCTGACTTGTCCTGTAGTGAGAGGATGAGGGGCAATGGTTTTAAACTGACAGAGGGCAGATTTAGATGAGATCTAAGGCAGAAATTCTTCCCTGTGAGGGTGGTGAAGCCCTGGCAGAGGTTGCCCAGAGAAGCTGTGGCTGCCCCCTCCCTGGAAGGGTTCAAGGCCAGGTTGGACGGGGCTTTGGGCAACCTGGGCTAGTGGAAGGTGCCCCCATGGCAGGGGGGTGGGACTGGATGGGCTTTAAGGTCCCTTCCCACCCAAACCCTCCCATCACACTGTGATAAGCAGTGGAGGGGGCTGGGAGCCTCAATGCCTCTTTGTTGCTGCTGAGGAGAAGGTCAAAGTCGCCCCCAGCTGCCTCCAGAGTCCTCCTGGGACCTGGTTTTGTTTGTTCCTGTGGGCACGGGGTTCCCGTCCTCATCTGTGCGATGGGACAAACAAGCCTCCTCTGGGCAGGCGTGGGTGAGCCTGGCTGTGCTGCTGGGCTGAGGTGGAAAACTGGAAGCAAGACCCATTAGTTACCAGGAAAAGCAAGTTATGTTCCTCTTTCATTCCAAGTATGCGGCGCCGAAAGCTGAAGTGTGCTGAGGGAGCGGCGGGAGGTGATGCCAGGGCGGTGAGGAGTAGTGTTGGGGTCCCAGCGCCTGCGGGGGGTCTCAGGCCTCACGTTGCCCCGCTCTGTCTCACTTTGCTGCCTGATGGGTGTCTCCGTGCAGCTCACGCTGCGTCTGCCGGTGTGTCCCGTCTGTCCTGCCTCGTCCATCCTGCCTGCCCGCCCTTCCCAGGGTCTCGTTCCTGGCCGGGCAGCTGCTGCAGGGCTCTGTGGTACCGACCTCCTCGTCATACATGAGAATATAGAGCAAATTCCCCAGCTTATAGAGCTTCTGGCAGAGAAAATTAATTATATGGAGCATTTGCAAACAGCCCTGTGAATTAGTTTGCGTTGGAATGAAGACATCCCTGAAGACATTTAGTGTTTTTATTCATCTTCCCTTTATCTTAGTGATCTTAACAGTGCGGTAACACGGACTCCTCAGATCTTCTAAATACTTTAAACGGTGCTACAAATTGTACACAGTCTATAATTTAAAGAAATTAGATTGTAATTATAATAAGTTACTGCAGATTGCTGTATCTATTTGATTATGTGTGCTGCTGCTGGAATCGGATGAGCAGCTCGAGTAGCTTGGACGAGGATCCCAGGTTGCTGCGAGGACGATCGAAGCGGGGCCCGGCCGGTGATTCGTTGCCCGAGTGCCTTGGGCAGCTCTGTGGCCACTGTGTGGGGAAGGGGCTCCCAGACCCCCAGCTCGGGTGGGAGGTGTGGGAGCCCGTGGGCTGGGAAGGGGCCGGATCCTGGCACCGCCCGTGGGGGGTCTGTGCCCAAAACGTGCTTTTCCGCAGGGAGAGGCTGTGCCACTTCTCCAGCCGCGCTCCCCTTTAGCTCCCCAGGCAGCACAGTGCTGGTGGGCCCCCCCCCACCCTTCCCGACATCGGGGACCTCTCCTGTCCCCCTCCATTGTCACCCCACGTCCCCTCGGAGCCCCCCGGCAGCTGGAGGGTGCTGGGGCCTGGCAACAGCGCAGTGACGTGGTCCCCGCTCGCTGCTTCCTCCCTGCCAGTTCCTCCGGCTGCTTCTGCTTTTCGGCTGCCACCGAGGGGGGCGAAGGTTTCCTGAAAGTGCTTGTCGTCACCCTGGGGCTCGCCCTGCGTGGGGGGTCCTCTCTGGCTGGCGTGGGGGGAGCCGGGGTCGCTCGCTCTTGCCAGCACCCCTCCGCAGCCGCCCGGCCGCGCTCAGCCCCCCGGTTCCTGCAGCCAGCCCCCCGCTCCGGCAGCACTGTGGGCTCTGCTGTGGCCCTGCTTGTCCCTTCTCGTGTCCCCAGGGCAGCCCCGCACCCCTGCAAGGACTGGCCCCTACCTACCCTCTGCCCTCCAGCCGGGGACCCCACGGCTGCTGGGTGTCCCCACCGGCCCCCTCCTGCGGGGACTTTGCTGGGGTCCCCAACGGCTGCCGGGTCCCCACTGTGGTCTGAGCCACAGAGGGTTCTCAGGCAGCGCAGCCCTTCCCCAGAACCGCGCCGACCCTTCCCCAGAACCGCGCTGACCCTTCCCCAGAACTGTGCCAACCCTTCCCCAGAACCGTGCCGACCCTTCCCCAGAACTGTGCCGACCCTTCCCCAGAACCGTGCCGACCCTTCCCCAGAACTGCGCTGACCCTTCCCCAGAACCGTGCCGACCCTTCCCCAGAACCACGCTGACCCCTCCTGGGTAAATCCCCTTCCACGCGGGTTTTACTGCAGTCGGTCCGTACTGATTTGCTTTGGTTGCTGGTGGCCAGACAGTTTTTCCTGCCTCTTCGCTGACAGCGCTTGGAGGATTTTGGTGCTGTCCTCGAGCTCGGCTGCGTGCCGGAGCTCAGCGCTGCAGGGACCGAGGCGGGACTGTGCCCGNCGCTGACCCTTCCCCAGAACCGCGCTGACCCTTCCCCAGAACCACGCTGACCCTTCCTGGGTAAATCCCCTTCCACGCGGGTTTTACTGCAGTCGGTCCGTACTGATTTGCTTTGGTTGCTGGTGGCCAGACGGTTTTTCCTGACGCTTTGCTGACAGCGCTTAGAGGATTTTGGTGCTGTCCTCAAGCTCGGCTGCGTGCCGGAGCTCAGCGCTGCAGGGACCGAGGCGGGACTGTGCCCGGTGTCTTTACACCCAAGAGGTGTCGGGCCCAGGGAGCAGACTCTGCATTGACGAAATCCTCCAACCCAACAGGTCAGTGTTAAATTAAAGACCGTGTCTGCCCTGATCTTGCCTTGAGTGAGCTGCACGCGCCGACTGCTTTATACCTCTCTGTTATATACTGCTTTGAGTCATTACACACTCAAGGGTTCAGAGATCAGTGTTGATGATACGTCTTAGAATTGTTAAAATAGCATATGGTATTCGTGCGGGCCCTCTTTAAGGTAAAAATACAGAATTTCGTAGACAAGACGTGAGGTGAGCTTGAAAACCCACGCCAGTGAGTTGTGGGTAGATGCATTAAAAAGAGGGACTGTGAAAAATCAAACAGATCTCTGATAAATGATGATCATCGCACGGTATCGTTGCTGTGAGAGTAGAAGCTCTCTCATGTCCTTTTGCTTATTTTAACGCAAACAGACTTTGTTAAATTTCCCGGGCGGTGCTGGGGTGTTGGGCCGGGCAGGGAGAGGGGGGCTGTGGGGACTCCCACTCTGCAGTAACTTTTAACGTGCAGGACCCTTCCTGAGTCAGTCTGAGCTTTGTCTTGGCTTGGAGCTCGGCGAAGGGCAGCAGCCGCCGCTCAGCCGCGCGTTTGTCTGAGCACATCTGAGGCGCCTCGGGCAGATCGAGAGGCTCCTTCCCGCAGACAAAGCTACAACGTTCTGTGTGTGCCCTGGGGTTCGTTTACCAGATAGGAAAGATAAGTTTGAACAGGGGAACTATCCAGCTGTAATTTTAGAAAACAAAGCAGCAAAGCTTTTACAAAAACTACAGCTGGTAAGCAAAAAATGACAGATCTTGTTTGTTCTGCTGCTGTACGCACAATTAGAAACCAAAACACAATTAAAAAGCAAGCAGGTTGTCTTGCTGCGGTGGCAGCCGGTGTGCGGGGGTCAGGTCGGGCTGGAGGACGCGTCTGTGTCGGCGGCCACGGGGAAATCTGCGTTTGATCCCTCATTGCCCCCATCCGTGCTGCGGCCGCTCCCCAGCAGAGCTCGCGGCGCGTCCCCCGCGGCAGTGGGCGGCGTGAACCGGCTGCGATACGACCCGTGTCTCACAAGGAGTTACTGCCGTGACTTCATCTGCTGATTCTGCATGTGATTGGCAGCTTTGAAACTTTCTGGCAGTTTTGCACGTCTCACGGCTGAAACCCCCACGGGTTTGGTTTGTTCTGCGACTGGTCACGCGGGTTGTGTTGAGGCTGGAGGGTGCAGGAGGTTTACTGCTCAGGTGGGAAGAGGCTCACCTCCTTTGAGAGGGCTTGGGTGTGTAAAACCATGTAAAAGAATCTATTTTAAAAAAAAAAGAGTATATATGTAAGTATGTATAAGGGTGTACACAAGTAAGACAGCAGATAGTGGTCTTTAATACGGGTAATTCTGCACAATTGAAGTGCTGAGCCTGGCTGGCCCTGGGGCTGTGGCCGTGCCGGGGTGGTGGCCGTGCCAGGGCTTGCTTGTAGACCCAGCTATGAAAAACGGTCACCGAGGAGAGTAATTAACTGGGGTCTCAGGTGACGCCCTGTCAGAGGCCTGTGCGGGGGATCCCGGGGATCGCGCGGTGCCGCGCGGTGCGGCGCAGCACAGTGGGGTGACTCTGGCTGTTGCAGGCTCTACGAGGGGAAGGAGACGGCCGAGTTCCAGCACTCGCTGCAGCGGTTCTTCCTCTCCCTGAACCAGCTGATGAAGTCCCCGCTGGAGGGTCCCACACTGCTCTCCCAGGTATGGCGGGGGCCGGTGCTGCGGGGGGGCTCAGCTCTGGCGCGTGGCAGGATGGGTGGTGCCGGCTGTGCCCGTGCCAGGGTGACACCAGCTGTCCCTGTGCTGCCCTGCATGCCCCGTGTGGTGCTTCACTCTCCCCAGGGACCCCCATCCGTGGCCCTGGCGCAAAACCCCCCGAAGCCCCAGACCACAAAACCCTGCATCGCGCTGGCGCCGGGGACTGCGCCGCAGGTTTGGGTCAGCATCTCGGTGCCTCTGGGCAAACGCTCTCCTGGCCGTGCCTGTGCCGCAGCCCAGAGACGAGGGTCTCTGGAGGGATCCTGGGGCTCGTCCCCACCCGGGAGCTCCCTGCGGGCTGGGATGGGGGGGCAGGGGGAGCAGGAACGGGGCCCTTTGCACTGTGGTCCCTGCGGGCATGGCTGCGTCCTTTACCGGTGCCGAGGTCCTGCAGCCGCTGGTGTGACGGTGCCGGGGGCCAGAACTGAAGGGAGAAGGCGCTGGAGCCCCGTGCCCTCTGCAGAGTTGCTTGGCAGGGGGAGGCAGGAGCCGGCGCGGTGCCAGGGGTGGGGTTGGGGCTGCACTTGGCGCCCGTGGTCTCGCAGAAGTGACTCGTCTGTGGGCCAGGACGTGCGGTGGCAGCTCCTGCTCCAGCGCTGCGGTATTTCATGGCATTCTTAGATAATCCCTTATAAACTAATCTAAAGAAGAGTAGTTTGAAGACCGTCACGGCAGCTATCCTCACGCAGAGGAGGGGGGCTGTCCCACCTAAACACTGACGGTTACTCCGGTTTCCATCGCGGTCCCGTTGCTCTGCTGTGGTAACCCCGCGCGCTGCAGCGTTACCGACTGCTGCTCATCCACCTGGGCGGTTTCTGCCCTGTACAGACCCTTGTTCAGCTCTGCAGGAAATAATTCCTGCAAACGCATCCCGAGCAGAGCAGCCTCCGTCCAGCGCAGAGGGGAAAGGTCTGCCCGCGGGACAGCTCACACCTGGGGTCTAGCTGAGGCGTGGGGAGACACGTCTGTGCTTCACCCCAGCGCCCTGAGGCTGCAGCCCTGCGGCAGAGGGAGTTAATGGGAAGCGAGGAGGCTGCAGCCATCGCAGCGTTGTGGAGTTTGGGATCCGGCTGGGATAGTGCTAAGACAAAGGTTTTAGATTTTAGAAGAGCAAACTTCAGCTCACTCAGAGCTCAGCTGGGAGGGATTCTGTGGGAAGCTTCCATGGAGAATAAAGGAGCCAGTGAGTGCTGGGAGTTTTTCAAGAACACTCTCCTGGAAGCACAAAACCAGTTCATCCATTTTAAAGGTGAGGGAAGTAGGTGGAGAAAGAGACCCCCTGGCTTAACTGCGAGCTTCTGGGTCTGCTCAAAACCAAGAGAGAGGCAAACCAGAGATGGAAAAGCAGACGAATGCCCGTTGAGAACTACAAGGGCATTGTGGGGTGTGCAGGGACGCTGTTAGGAAAGCAAAAGCTCCTCTCAAATTGAAATTGGCCAGGGATGTCAAAAACTACAAGAAAGGGTTCTTCAGGTGTGTAAACAGCAAGCAGAAATAGAAGGGAGATAGAGGTGAATTAGTCACCAACCACACTGAGAAGATGAAGGTTCTCAACACTTCCCTCACCAGCACTGGGGGCCCCGAGCCTGGGGAGTGAAAATCCGGGTGGATGCAGACACAGACCCGCCAGTGAAGGAGGAGCTGCTCTGTGAGCTGTTACAGGAGCCTGAGCCCTACAGATGGGTGGGCCCCGCTGTCACCCACCCGAGGGTGTTGAGAGCTGGCTGATGTCGTGAGGCTGCGCTGCATAGTCTTTGAGAAGCCGTGGAGATTGGGGGATGTCCCAGGAGACTGAAGAAGGTCAATGTCACCCGCGTCTACAAGAAAGGCTTAAAGGAGGATCCAGGAAATTATAGGCCCATCAGTTTAACTTCAATCCCTGGGAACATTCTGGAACAAATCCTCCTGGGGGCTGTCACAAGTCAAGTGAAGCATGTGACTGGGATGAGCCAGCACGGAGCCACCAAGGGAAGTGGTGCTGACAAACCCGATCGCCTCCTCCGACAAAGCGACCTGCTCGGTCGGTGGGGGGCAAGCAGTGGACATTGCCCACCTGGATCTCTCCGGGGCTTTCGATGTGGTTCCCCACTGCCTCCTCCTAGAGACGCCGATGCGTTACGGCCTGGACAAGTGTCGGTGTGGTGCCAGGGGAACTGGCTGGCAGGCTGCACCCGAGGGCGCTGGGGAACGGCTCCTCAAACCGGCAGCCTGTCACAGGGCGGTCCCCCAGGATCGATATTGGGCCCAGTGGTGTTTAACATCTCCAGGGGTGATAGCCATGGTGGGACCAAGTGCACCCCGAAGTTGGCTGATGAGCCCAAACTGGGGAAGTGGGGACTTCGGAAGGGAGAGCCACCCTGCAGGAGGGCCTGGAGAGGCTGACGAGTGGGCTAGCAAGAGCCTTATGGGCAAGTATAGGCAACAAGGACAAGTGTAAGGTTTCACACCTGGGAAAACCTAATCCAGGAGTGCAGCACCAGCTGGGATCTACCCGGCTGGGGAGCAGCGATGGGGACAGGGACCTGGGGGTCCTGGGGGGAACAAACTCAATACAAGTGACCCGTAGCAGCAAAGAAAGGCAGCAGGGTGCTGGGCTGCATCACCAAGGGCATCACCAGCAGAGAGAAAGAAGTGATTATCCCACTCTGCTCAGTGCTTCTCAGGCCACACCTGGAATCCTGTGCTCAGTTTTGGTCCCCGCTATGCAAAAAAACTGGCCAGGCTGGAGAGGGCCCAGAGGAGGGACACAGGGATGATCAGGGACTGGGCTGCCCTGTGAGGACAGGCTGAGAGAGCTGGGTTTGTTCAGCCTTGAGAAGAGAAGGCTCCGGGAGACCTTAGCACCATGTTCCAGTATTTGAAGGGTGGCTACAAAGCAGATGGAGACTCCCTTTGTACAAGGAGTCCCATGGAAAGAGGAGGGGTGATGGGTACGAGTTACTCCTGGGGAGATTCTGACTGGACACGAGAGGAAAGTTTTTGCAATGAGAACAATGAGCCACTGGAATAATCTCCCCAGGGAAGTCAGGGATTCCCCAATATTGGATGCTTTCAAGGTTCAGCTGGACAGGGTGCTGGGCCAGCTTGCCTAGACTGCGCTTTTGCCAGGAAAGGTTGGACCAGCTGATCCATGAGGCCCCTTCCAACCTGGCATTCGATGGTTCCATGACTCTATTTCCTCACGTACTGTTGTGCTGCTGTGGCTTCGGGGTGGGATCCTCAGTCTGGGGCAAGGACTCGGAGCTGCCCTCCGCCCAGAGCAGCCTGCAGGAAGCTGAGGACCAGGCTCTGCAGTTTGCCGCCATGGCTGCTGCTGCCAGGTTTGCAGATCTGACTGCACTTTCTCCTGGAAACAGCCAAATTCTGCCATGGAATCTCAGCTCCCAAGCAGCTCCTCTCCCTGTGAAAATCACTCTTCTGGTCGCTATTAACTTTGTTAGAGAGAGCAAGAGAGACTGAAGCTCTCTGGCAGATCTGTGGTTGGACTCGATGATCCCAAGGGTCTTTTCTAACCTGAATGATTCAGTGTGATTCTGTGATCTGTGCTGTTCTCTTTCAGGGCCATGTCCTCCTTGGAACCCCCCCAGGCCCTTCCTTGGGCATTGCTGGAGTCTCAGGCGGGTCTGGGTGCTGCAGCTGCGCTCTGTAGTGGGCTTTGGTGTTGCGCAGTAGGGGGACTCAATCCTTCAGAGACCTTCCCTCTGCTCCTGTCTCTTCTGGGTGGGAATACCTGCGCTCAGAGATCTTGTCACAGGTCGCTGGCTTGGCGGTGGCTCCGTGGGGGTGGCCGAAAGGGAAGCTCATCGCATCAGCGTGGGGCAGCATCAGGGTGGATTCTCGTTGACTTCCCCCAGGTCATTTTTGGTCGTTGCCTCCCAACTTTAAATTTGCCCGTTTTGTTGATGCAGCTTGTGTTCGGTGTTTCTGAGTGTGGTTTTGTGCTCAGCCACATGGCAGCCCATGGTGTCACCTCTCCTGAGCGTGGTGTCGGCCAGGTCTCCTCCTTGCCCTCCCTTGTCCTCCTCGGTGCTCACCACTGGTGCTGCTGTTCCGCAGCCGTTACGGTGACGGGGTTTCTCTCACGTCACCAACAAAGTGTTTTGCTGGGGGAGAGAGTGCCCAGGTGAAATTATTTGGTGTGGGAGTGAAAATCAGTAAATGGTCTTAAAAGTGAGAAATCCCTTAACTTTAAATGCACGGTGATGGGCTCCGAGCTGACAGACGTGCTGGTGGGTGAGATCTGGGACTATAATGGACAGTGCTCCGGCATCATCAGCTCCGTGCTGTCGCCGATCAGGGATTGCTCACTCAAGGTTGGGAATTGTCAGGAAGGGACTCGAGAAGAAAACAGGAAATGTCCTTTGGCACAGCGTAAGCCCCTGTGGTGTGTCTGTGCCCGTGCTTCGGAGTGTGCACTGAGCTGGAGAAGCCCCAGCGAAGGGTGACCGGGCATATGGGGCAGCTTTCTGGTGGGGTCACCCACCCGACCAGCCCAGAGCCCTCCATCCATCCTGGAAAAGAGACGAGCAGGGAGATGGGGCAGGGAGCTGCAGATTCGCCTCTGGGCTGGAGAGGGGGTGGGAGATGGAGATGGTCGCTCGAGGTCTCTCCTGACTCAGGCAGAGGGAGCGTCTCGGCAAAGGCCGAGCTTGTTCATCTGCTGCGCGGTGAAGCTGTCGAGCCCCTTGTGACGGTCTGTGTCTGCTCCTGGCAGCCGGCCGGGGGTGCGGAGACTGCGCCAGTTTGAAAACGGCCGTGGAAGAAACCCCCTGCCCAAGGTTATGTGGCTGTAAAGACATCTGTGACTCAGGAGGCTGTGACCTTGGCCCTGACCTTGGGAAGCACCACTGTGGGCTTGTGAGCCAGCAAGGTCCTGTCGTCTCCCCCGCCGAGCCTCGGGCTGAGTGCCCGGCCTCGTGCCGCCCGGCTGCTGCTGCCTGGCCCCCACTGCCCGGGTCCAGCTGCTCCCTCTCTGGAGGGTCCCGTGGCTTCCCTGGCATCCTGGCCCACGGCCGCCCCGGCCCCAGTTCTTACGCTGTGTCCTGCAGTGGTGTCCGCTGGGCCCCAGCCGCCGGCGCTTGCTGCAGCCGGCCCAGACGGTGTGTCCTGAGCACCTCGAGCAGGCGCTCCGAGGACAGAACTTCTTCCTTGTTCCCTAAGTGTCTTGCAGACGCCTGGCGTCTCCGGCTGTGACGACAGCTCCCTTCTGGCAGCTGAGGGTGAGACCCAGAGGACCCGTTCAGGGCTGACGCAAGCTGTGCAGCTCCATCCTGTTCTGCCTACTCGTTTGGTTAAAGCTGCAATTATCTGATCAGCCCAAGGCAGAGCTGATAATAGCTCGTTAGCTGCAGCACTCCTGCGGAGGCCACCTCTCCTGTGGGGAGAGCCAGTTCTCCCTTGGACTACTTCAGGCTGGGAGGTTTTGTGCTATTTTGACTGCTCGGGGCTGTGGACAGGAGGATGAGTCTCTTTTGGCTCCCCTTACTGGTGTCGGACAGACTGGGAGCCGGGATGGACTGGGTCCCGCGCCCGCAGCCGCGGCAGGTCGCTGCTTGCGGCCGTTTCCCTCTGCTCCTGCCTCGAGAAGGACAAACCCGCTCCCCTCGGCGCCGGCCCAGCCTCCTGCAGCTGGGCAGGGTGGAGCGGAGGGGATGCCCGCGGCCGCTCGGGCTGTTGGGGTTTGCGTTTGGATTTCGCGGCCCGGCTCGGGGTGTGTTTTCCCGAGGGGTGCTCACCAGCGTCCGGGGCCGGAGCTCCGCTGAGGTCACTCTGACGCTGCCCCGGCAGCCGCTGGCGCGTGGGTGCGTTTCTGCAGGGCAGCTGGTTCAAACCAGCATTGTCGCTCGGCAGCAGGGGAGACATTGGACACAATTCGTATGTTGTAGCCTGGCTGACACGCTCTCGTCACAAAAAATCAGTAAGAGGGGGCTCCAACATTTTCAGTTCTGCAAGGCCGGGCAGCTACCTTGGCAGTTCCAGTAAAAGCCAGAACCAGTTTCTGGAAGAAATCCTCTGTGAGATGTGGGTGTCCATGTTTAAGAAGTCTTGTAACACTGGAAAATTCCTTGAGGAATGAGAAAAATTCTGTGGTATCTCATTTTTCAAAAAGTGAATGAGATGACCTTGCTGACTATAGACCAAAGAGGCTGACTGTTGGTTCTGGCTCAGTTGTGGAGAGGATGCAATCAATTCAGAGTTAATGGGTGGCAGAATAATTAATGCTAATCAGTCCAGCTTTACTAAGCATGGAGTTTAATAAAAGAAAATCAAATTTAGCTGTTACTTTTTTGAAGTTACAAATGTGACTGACTAAGATAACTGACATAATAGGCGAGACTAACAACTGTTTGACTTGATACAGCATTCTGATTTAAAATTAGCGTTGTGTAAGTTTATTAAAATAACTACTTTTAATCTCTTTAATATATATCTTCTCGTTCTAAAAAAAGTCATTACAAACGGAGAGCTGTCGTGCAGGGCTGGGCATTTCTTTGGGTCCCGGGGAGTCAGCTCAGACATCTCTCTGTGCTCGCTGACCCACCAGCCGGCTCTGGCCCAGCGGGGCCTCGGGTGGAGTTTTTGATCGCGAGCGGAGGGCCGAGGGTCCGCCCTGCCCGTTGCTGCCCTGACGTGGGCAGCAGCCGCCCAGCGAGGGCTCAGAGCTGAGCAGAGGTTTTGGCCCCGCTGCAGGGTGCTCCCGGGGCAGATCCCGGCGGGACTCGCCTCTGCCCATAATCTCTGTGCTCGCTGTGCTCCCAGGGAGATGGCCAAGGGGAGCTTGTCCAGGTGTTGAGGGTTAAACTTTTAGAGCAACGTAGCGGTATTATGCTTAGGTCAAGATGTTCGTTGTCTATGTTAAAGCCAAAGGCATCTCTAATCAGCAGAACAAGGAGATTGGCTTCTTTGAGCAAGGACATGCCGGAGCCGTTAGACCTTGCAGAGGGTCCATTGCCGGCTGGGCAAGCAAACTCAAGGTCCGTGTGTCCTTCACTCAACCCCCCTCATTCTAATACTAAAAATCACACCTGTAGTTTAAGAGCCTTGCCCAGGTGAAGCCCCTTCCCCTGAGCACACGTAGTGGTAGAAGTATTGTGTCAGCAGTATTATAATTATATGTAAATTACCAACCAATCATTGTAGAGAGGATGGGCTTGGAAAATTGCTAACTCTGCAAGTTTTGTGTATAAATACAGCACGGAAAGTCCTGTTGGTGTGCTGGATTTGTGGGAAACCACTGAGCCCCCAGGCTCATGCAACCCTAAAATAAATAATCGATGTCTCTCCTGGGTGTGTGGCTATCGGGCGATGAAGCCGCTTTTCGGACAGCGCAGGCGCTGTTAAAGCCAGGTGAATTAGCAGTAGGCCCCAGTCCCTCGCTGGCAGCGAGCTCAGTGCCGAAACCGCTGGGTAAAAACATCCGGAGCTGGATCGCGCAGCGGTGGGGCCTGTGTGGCTCCGGGGGCATCGACCCTCCTGGAACTGCTGCTGGGGTGCGGCAGCGGGCAGAGGCACCGCCGGCACCCGGCCGGGTCCAGAGGCTGGGGGGTCCCCGGCGCCGCTGCCAGCGCAGCTGGAACCCGGGGGGATCCCAAAGGACCCTCCCCTGGCAAAGCCGGAGGTAAACTGGGCTCAGCGACTCGTTTACGCTGCTCAGTCACGTCACAGACACAATGAAGAGATTTTAATGCAGAGCAATTTGTGGCCGGTGTGTTGGCTGTTCCAACCGGCTGTCCCCGGGCGTGGAGCCGGGCTGGGTGTGGGGCAGCCCCACGGCAGCCCCGGCCGTGGCAGCAGCGGCTGCCGGAGCCGCGAGCGGTGTCGGAGGGTCTGTCAGGTGACACAGGCCAGGGACCACGTCCCTGATGGTCGCGCTGTAGGAGTTTGGGTGGTTTCAGAGTAAAAGCTGGGGACTCTCATGGACAGCGGTGGGGGTGTGTGACCATAGCGGTGCTGGGGGCTTCGCTGGGGGCTCGGCGAGAGGAAGCTGCTCCCAGCTGGGCGCTCCTTCCCCAGGGTGGGTGGGGGCCGTGGGCTGGCAGCTGTGGGCCAGGCTGGGCACGCTGCTGCTTTAATGAGAGGGGACCGAACGGGACAGTGCTGGCTCACAGCCCGGGGGGAGGCAGGAGGGGCCGGGGTCACCTCCCTGCCTGCACGGCGTCCGTCTGTCTGTCCGTCCCGCCCTGCCCGCGTGGCTGGCACAGAGTCAGCTCTCTCGTCTCTTCGCAGGGAGCAGCCCTGAAGTACCTGCCTTCCATCCTCGAGGATGTGTTTGGGATCTTCGACTCCTCTGTGCTGGGGTAGGGTCCCCGTCCCCCCTGTCCCCCCCAGCCCTGCTCTGTGGCGTGCTCAGCACCTGCCACAGGCACCTCTGCCCCCGCTCCCCTCCCGTGGTGACACGGGCCAACACTGTTGAGCCAAGAGCGAGGGCAGGTGGAGGGGTCAGGGTTTCCTGACGCTGGGGAGTTGCCTCCTCCTCCCCCTCCTCGCACAAACCCAGGGGAGGGTTTTGCTCAGTTTGAGCTTCAGGCAGGGGCTGAGCCTGGAAACCCCCAGTCCTGGCTGCGTCCCCTTTGGGAATCCAGGCAGAATCCAGGCAGGGCTTTTACACTGGGTGTCTCGCAGGGTGGTTTACACACGGGCTGCCTTGCGGCTTTGTGCGGTGGGACTGTCTGCCCCGTGCCCCTTGCACAGCTCTGTCCCCATCGAGCGGCCCTCCTGGTCTGGCAGCCCCTTCCTGACCAAAACACGGTGGCAATCGGTACCCGAGCCCCTGCTGCCGTGTTTCTCTTCCGCAGAAGGAACGGGGCTGGTGCTCAGAACTGCAAAACCAGGGGGGCTCTGGCAAGCCCCGTGTTTAACGCTCGCTAAATCCTCTCGCCTGGATGGCAGGGCCTTGCTGCGGGACTTCATCGGGAACCTGCCGGCCCAGCGCCTGCTGAAGCAGAAGCTGCAGTCCCTGACTGACATTGTCAACAGCAAGATCTTCCAGTCCTACGGTGAGAGGGGGCACAGGGGGTCCTGGTGGCACTTACATAGCGCTGGGGGATCTGGTGGAGTTGGGAACGGTCAGTGCTTGGGCTGGAGGATCTTCAAGGGCTTTTCCAACCTCAATGATTCTCTGATTTTGTGGGTATGAGTAGGATTTCCCAGGCCTGCTGTGAGTCCGATGCTGTTTGGTGTTCTTAGGAGTTGTCTAGGGGATGGAGGAAAGAGCAGACTTGATAAATTTTGCCCTGTAAGGCAGACTTGGCTGGAGGCATGCTGGAGGACAGACTCGTGATTTAAAATAACCTCAACAAGTCAGAGAAAAGGTTTTGAAAGATGTAGATTGTACTTAAATTAAAAACAATCGTGTGAAAGCAGTTGCTGAGCAGCAGAGGATGGAGCCCAGTGCTGCAGGAGGGGTTGGGGGCGGGGGGAGCAGAGGGCTCGGTGACGCAGCCCTCGGGGGGGAGCGTCCCTCGGACACACGAGCACCCAGCACCCTGCTCAGCATCGCCGAGGCCTTGGCTCGGCTTATTCCATGTGTGGTTTTGGGTGTCACAAGAAACTTGTGTCTAAACTGGGGAGAGTCCAGAGGAAAGCAGAGAGGGAAGCGGAGCTTGGGAGAAATGACCGAGGTCAGGGCAGGAAAGGGCACAGGGGAGACACAATGAGCTTCCAAATATCCACCCGGCATTGCGGGAGAGGAGGGGAGTGGGCTGCCCTGGGAGCTGGGCCGGGGGCCCTGGGTTTTGGGCACAGCAGGGGGGCTCAGGGGAGCAGGGGAGCAGCTCAGTGGGGGCAGCAGGAGCCGTTTGTGTCTGCCTGTGGAGACTTGGAGCGGCGGCAGCGTGAACGTGTCTAACTCGGCCGTCGAGGTCACCTCCTGCCGCACACCCCAGCCCTGCTCTGAGCCTGCACCGTCCTGCGAGTGCTCCCGGCGTCCTGCCCTGCCTCCCCCCGCCGGCGTCCTGCCCGGGGCCCTCCCCGTGCTCCCCGCTCCCGCACAGCCCTGCTCCTCCACACCCACCACAAGCAGACAAGAAAAGAAGAAACATTTCTGCCATGCTCCGTCCCTCAGTCCCCCACCAGCGGTGAGCGGTGAGCGGAGCCGTCGGCGCGGTGTCACCGCCCGAGGGGCAGAGCCGCGGCGGTGGGAAGAGCAGCGGGTTGTCACAGTCAGCCCTAGAGACTCCAGTTTACTGGATGGTGCCCGGTTTGAAAGTCTCCATCTGTTAAATCTGAAGCGCCTTTAGCAGAGCAGAGAAGCAGAACAAAGCTCATTGGTGTAAGCTGAGGCAGGAGAGGTTCAGATGAGGCTTTTCTATTTTATTTCCCTTGATTTTAGTAGAGAGGGTAAGTAGCTGCGTAACAGGGTGCAGCGGATTCTCTGTCCTGGAGCCTTCCCGCCAGGATTTGATGTTTTTCCAACAACCTGCTCCATCTGAGGAGGGAGTTGACAGCTCCGTGTGTGCAGGTCACAGCCCAGACCAGGCATCGTGCTGGTCCGCTCCATCCCGTTGGTCCCTTTCCTGCCCTGTCCTCTCTGGTGCTGGGGTGGTGCCAGCGCCCATCAGCCCTGTGCCAGCACCCACCAGCTCTCTGCCAGCACCCACCAGCCCTGTGCCAGCACCCACCAGCTCTCTGCCAGCACCCACCAGCCCTATGCCAGCACCCACCAGCCCTGTGCCAGCACCCACCAGCCCTGTGCCAGCACCCACCAGCCCTGTGCCAGCATCCACCAGCTCTCTACCAGCACCCACCAGCCCTGTGCCAGCACCCACCAGCCCTGTGCCTCCCTGTCTGCCCCAACAGAGTGCCGGGAGCTGCTGCTGCAGACAGTGGTGCCCATCCTGCAGGAGCTGATCGAGAAGGGAGAGGAGGAAGATGCCTGCATTGAGCTGCTCAGCAACATCCTGGAGGTGCTGTACAAGGCCCAGAAGGTAAATCCCATCTTCTCTGCTGCCTCCTTTTCCCTCTCCAGCAGTCACCTCGGAAGCAACCCGTCTAAACCCATATGAGGAGGGTTAAGCACAAATTACTGGCCACGATACAGTTAGGAGTGATCGTGGTTACCCACAGTCAAAGGGGGCTGTTGGTGCCCACCGGCCCGGTGGGAACCTGCCCAAGATGGGGGTAAAAACCTTTTGATTTCCACCCCAGCTGCTCTGTGGCAAGTTCCCATCGGTCCCCATAAGCGGGGGAGAGGCTCCCGGTGCAAGGGCGTGCATCGCCGGCCGTGCCTCTCGCGAGGCACAGGGCTGAAGGCAGCTGGTCTGCGGTTGCCTGCTGGCCCCTGGGCAGCGTCGCACTCCAAAATTAACAGTGACGGCCCTTAAACATGAGCCAGAGCCCCCAGGCATGGGGGGGTCCAGCCCAGAGCCCCACAGCAGAGAGCTGACCGTGCCCAGGCAGCGGGGACCCCCACATGCCCCCTCCCCCCGTGCTGTCGGCAGGAGCCTGCCCGCTGCTGTGGGGCACCAGGGTGAGAAACTGCAGCGACGCGCCAGCCCGGCAGCGACTCGGGGCTGGGCGCCCAGCCAGGCACAGTCCTGCTGCGGGAGCCCGACCGCCCAAACGTCACTCGTCCCAGGATGGTCTCGGGGGGACGGGGCCGTCCGTCCTGGGTGTCCTCCTGACTTCCCGGGGCGCTGTTTGTTGCAGAGAGCGGAGGAGCTGCGAGCGCAGCGCGGTGCAGGCGAGGGACGGCACAAGGACCGTGGGGACGCAGAGCTGGTGAGTGCCCCTCCGGCGGGCTTTGGGGCTCGGGAGCCAGGTGGCCCTGCGCGTTCGGGAAGGGCTTCTCTGTGCCTCCGTCCGATGACAAACCCTCTACGGTCGCCTGGAGCCAGCACGCAGAGCTGGGCTGCTGGCAGCGATGCTGTGGTGGTGGGGTCAGGCCTGGAGGTGCCTCGCAGGGCTGGGAGGCCGGGGGTCTGCGTGGCTCTAGGCTTGCTGTGAGCCCCCAGTGCCCTGTGGCCCCCCCCGGGGGGGGTGTCTGTGCCCAGACCTTCGCCCTGGTCCCGCACAGCCTCGGCGCTTCACTGTGTGTGGTGGGTGGGCTTGGGCCGCTCCAGCTCTTCCCAGGCAATGAGCGAGCGAGGTCTCGGGGCTCTTGGAGGGCACAGGGCTGCGGGGTGGCCCGGTGACACTCCCAGCGCAGCAGGCGAGGTGTGAGCAGGGTGTGCGGGTGCTCCAGAGCTGGTCGTGGCCCTGCCAGCATGCCGGTGGCCCCGCTTGGCCCAGTGATCTCGCTGCTCCCCAAGTGCTGGAGCATGTGCGGCCGTGCAGATGTGGCCACGCTGCTGGGGAAGGTGTGGCCGAGCAGACCCAGGGATGAAGGACGGCTTTTGGTGGAGCACAGGAAGGATGACGTGGGGGCTCACAAGCCTGGAAGCAGCGTACGAAAGCCGGAGCACAGCTGGTGACGGCCAGTGTCCCCGGCAGCACAGCCGCCGGTCACGGCTCTCGTAGGCTCAGCCCAGGCAGTGCGGGTGTTTGGGCTGAGCGTGTGGGAATCACAGGCACAGACAGGCCTCGCACGACTGCTCTGGCAGCTCCCTCCTGGGTCACCCTCCTCCTCCTCGTTTCCTGGGTGCAGATGGCCACGGGGATGATGCTGTCGCCTGCGCCCCCCATCCCAGCCCCACGGCAGGTAGTGCCGGGCGCTCAGGCATGGCCGTGACACCTCTGACCTTGCAGGTGAAGGTGAAGAAGCACATCCAGCTGATCCTGGAGCGGCTGCTGCACACCGTCAACCGCAGGGTGATTGTCCTGGACCGGGAGAACAGCTTGCGAGTGAGTACCGCCGCCACTGCCTCGCGCTGCACGGGGTGTCGGGGCTGCCTCTGGGCGACGCAGGAGGTGGAAAAGGACCCCAGTGAGCATTTTGGAAGCAGATGAGGGCTTTGGGCTGTATTCTCCAGAAAAAAGAGACTGGACCTGGTGAACCGTCACAATTTTACGTGCCAAGAACACGTGGGAGGAAGGTGCTGGGAGGGGCAGGCAGGTCAGAGCAGGGCTCAGCTGAGGCTTCGTGCGCTGACTGCGCGGATCTGATCGAGGAGCGGGAAGCGGAGCTGCGGCACCACGGGTCTGCGGGTGCTTTGGTGTGGATGTGGCGGCAGAGCCAGTGTGCTCGGCCAGGCAGGGAGGAGGAGCGGGCCTGAAAACCTGCTCTGGGTGATGAGGGTCTGACGGTGTTCCGGGGGCCCGGAGAGGGCGGCAGGGCCGCGCCGTGCCACGGGGCCGTGCCGTGCCGTGCCAGGCTGCATGCGTGCCTGGAGCAGCAGCCTGGCCCTTTGCTTGAGCCTTCCTGGGCTAAGCCTGCAGGTCTGCCATCCTTCTCTTTGTCCTCATGAATAAAGACCGAGCTAAACCCGGGCGATAAAGCCGGCGGGATGGGAGCTTCACCCCGCTGGCCCTGCCGTGCTCTGCGGCGGATGAGGCCGCTCCGGTCCGTGGGTGTCCCGGGTGCTGGGATTGCTCCCGCTGATGCACCGGCGCTGCCGCTCCCTGCCCAGTGACCCCTCCTTGCACCCCTGAGGGACGGGGCAGGCACGAGGGCTCCCACAGAATCATCTAGGTTGGAAAAGACCTCAAAGATCATCTAGTCCAACCATTAGTCCCAGCTCAGCCTGCTCTCCCCTGCCCCGCCGGCGCCGCCCCTGCAGGACGTTTGCCGACAGCGGCTCTGCCACCCTGGGGTGGCTTCACTCCAGTTCCCAGCACGTGCCTGGGCACAAGCGGCCTCGTGGCCCGGCGGTGCCACTTGGCCAGGCTGCCAAAAGCTCTGCCACCGGGGCTTTGCCGGGTGGGCACAGCGGGCTCTCAGGCATGAGTCACGTGTGACTCAGGCAGGAGCCGCAGCCAGGGTTGCGTTTGGTGTCGTTTTGCTTTTAGCCTTTGTTCCTGGGATGTGCGGTTCGGTGCCGGAGGAAGCGAGAGCAGCGAGAGCTGCTGGCCGTGCTCTGCTGCGCCGTGAGCGAGGCGAGGAGGGACACTGGGCGCTGTGTGGGAGACGGGGTGTGATGCTCACTGCCACCGCTTGCTCCCCTTCCCATGCGCTGGCCCCACTGGGCTCCACAAACGCCCTCCGGCAGCTTCCCCGGTGTCGTTCATGACTTCCATGCCGCTGCCGCAGCCCCTCCTTCCAGCCTGGGGTCTGAGGCCCCTCAGCCTCAGCACTGCTGGCCCCCCTCAGCGCCACCAGCCCCACCTCTGCACCACCGGCCCCCCTCGGCACCGCCAGACTGCAGCCCCCCCGAGCACCAGGTGGGTCCCGGCACAAGGTTTGGGGTTCAACGCTGCATTGGCTCTGGCACATCCGAGTGTCCTGCTTTGGGGTGCTGCGGTGGGGGCTCCAGCCGGAGGGGCTGTGCCTAGACCTTCCCACCCCTGCTGCCCTGGTGCTGGCCACAGCCCAGTGTGCCTGGTGCTTCCCTGCAGAGGCTGGGTGACATCGCCCGGCCCCAGGGTCTGGGGAGCGCTCGCCCTGCCGCTCCCCGGTGGCAGAGGCTGGTCAGGGCATGTCCCGCCATCCCGTCAGGCTCCAGTGGGGAGCACGTACCACACCGTGCTGGGCACACACTGCCACCGCCGGCTGCTTCATCGGGGACCCTCATTAAACTGATGCCGAACGGCTCCTCTTGTGGGCAGCCCCGCAGGGGCTGGAATATTTGAGCTGCTAATTCCTTTCTGCCTGTAATTAGCCCGCACATCCTGCAGCCAGGGCAGCCCTGCCAGCCGACCACGAAGTGGGAGAGGGAATTTCTAGCCCCTGAAGCCCCCGGCAGCCCCGGGTACAGGCGGGCTGTGCAGGGTTCAGCCCTGGCCTCACTCCGAGGCACTTGTGGGAAGGAGAGCCCTCTGCCCCGGGACCCCCACCCAGGAGGTTTTGGGGACAGGTCCCACAGTGACTGTTTCCCACTGTCTCTGACCCGGGGTGCAGGAGGAATCCTTGGTGCTCCTGGCTAACCTGCAGGCGAGCAGCCCTGGCTGTGGGGTGCAGGGACGGGCGCTGATTTTAGCTGGGCAGGGCATGGGGGTTGCCGACGGCCCTTGGGGAGCCCCGAGCAGAGGGGGGGCATAAGGCTGCTCTCACCGAGGGGCTGTTGGGTGCCTGGGGCCAGGCGAGTGCGGTGGCCTATGCAGGGGAACGGCCGCCGGTCCCCTCCTCATCCTCGTCAGAACAGAAGTGCACAGGTGGGAGAGGATGTAACAAAAATAGCGTCTCCGTGGAATTTATTGAATTCTCATTAAATACAGCCATTGTTCCCCTTGCCTTATTTACACAGGGGCTTCGATACATTAAACTGAACGGTTAAAAATATAAAAGCTGGTGCTACCCAAACCCTACTGTCAGAGGGAGGGAGGAGGAAGGAGACGTGGGCAGGGGGCCAGTGCTGGGACGGTGCCCCCGCGCTCCCGGCCCACCGGGCACCGCCAGCTCACAGGAACCAGAAGCATTTGCGCCTGGATTTCTTCGCGTCCAGCTTCGCAGGCAGCTTCATCACCGGCGACGGCTCTTGCCCGGGCGGTGAGACGGCCCCCGCCGCCGCGGGGGAGCTCGGCGCCGCGTCGCCCTCGATATGGCTCAGCACGTGCTGGAAGCGGCCCTCCTGCTGCCGGAAATCGTGCTCCACGCTGCGGCCGGCGGGGCCGCGGGGACGGCGTTAGGGGGCATCGCCCGCCACAGCCCCCCCGCCTGCGGCAGCTCCGCGCCCCGGTGCCCGCCTCCACTCCCCTGGCCCCCCGCAAGCTCCCCCATCCCCACGGAGCTCACTCAGGCCCCCGCACACCCCGGGGCACTCGCGCTCCCGAGGCCGTGCGTGGGGCCAGCACACACAGGGAGGGACCAGCCCGGCGTCACCAGCTGCCGTCCAGCAGCCGAGGCGGTGGCTGAGCCGGCGGGACGGGCCTGCGGTGCAGCTCGGCCCTTTGGGTGTTTCTCTGCAGCTTTTTCCATGGCTGCCGGCGTTTGCCCCTGGGCAGACTCCCTGGGGTCACCGTGTGCCCCTGCCAGGGGACGTCCTGCTGGCACACACCCCCAGACAACCCCTGCCCACCACCCTCACCCTCCCAGGCTGTGGGTGGCGGGGGGGTGGGGGCCAAGCAGGTCCCGTCCATGGTGGTGTGGGCAGCAGCCAGGCACGGGGCACCGCGTGGCTAAACCTGCTGTGCCAGGGCGTCCGATGACAGAGCCAAGAAACAGCCCCTGACACGGTGGCAGGGCATCTTTTGGGATAGGTCACCCTCAGCTGCCCCCCTTGCGCCTTCGTTCTCACCCATCCTCAAAGCCTGGTGCTGCCTCTGCCTTTCTCTTGGGCTCAACTGTGCTTTTTCCTCTCTTTCACCCGCTCGCCAGGGCTCCTTTGCCCTAAACAAGGACAAACATGCCAGGTCCCTCCTGGGGAGCTGCTCTGCTGCGAGGGGCTTCCCGAGGCGCCAGGGAGTTGCTCCTGGCACATGGCGCTGGTGGCACCGAGGTGGCACTCGGGCACCGGCTCGCTGGGGTTTCCTGCAGCCACGTTGCTGGCTCGGGAGCGCAGCGGCTCCTCCGCCCGGCTCACGCCATCAGCGGCAACGCCCGTGGGTGCCGCGCTGGGGCTGCTCCTCCCTGGCGAGGGCAGAGGAAGGCCCCGGACACCCTGCAGTCACTGGCCACGGCAGCGCCTTTCCCTCGCGGCTGTTCCTTCGCTACTGGACTGCAATGTGCTCCCCCAAGCAGCAAACGGCTTCTGTGGGTGCTGCTCCGTCCCCCCCCCGGGGCTGCAGGGTCCCTCCCGGCTCAACCAACAACTGCCAAGGGGAGCCGGGCAGCTGCCCCCGCTGGGGAGCCCTGCTAATGTTGGCGGGGGGCGAACCCAGGGTCTCTGGGACCCTGGTTAGTGATGAGCCCCCTCCAGAGGGGCTGCGTGTCCCTGGGGCTGGGGCACCTCGTGCTGCCGCTGCTGTCGTCTTCTCACCAGTCTCCTGGGAGCTCCCAGCGGGCGCAGGGGACTTGCCAATGGCCGTTCTTTGGTAAATCAGCACCCTCTGGCCTTTGCCCAGGGCTGGCAGGGACCAGCAGGCGAGGAGCCCCTCGGGGCCACAGCGTTGGCCCTCTCCCCCCCAGTGAGCTGTCGTCCCTGTGACTGGTGAGCAGCGGCAGAACACCCTCGTGCCGGATGGGGCTTGGGCAGCTTTGGTGGTTGTAATGAGGGCAGTTGCCTGACACCTGTGAGTGGTCTGTACGCGTGGTGCCCCCCGACACCCATGAGCCCCCGTGCGTGGTGTGCCGGCAGTGGAGGTGGCTGTGGGGACAGTGAGGCTCAAAGCCGCTGCCTGCCCGGCTGCCGTGGGGCAACAGATGGGAGGAGTCCCTGGGGATGGGGACAAGCAGGACGAGGTGCCAGGACACGGTGCTGCACACGTGGCATGGGGACAGCTGCTCCCCACGTGCCCTTGTCACCTTTTGCCTTGAGCTTCCTGCGGTGGCTGCTGCCAGGGACAGGGGGGCTCAATGGGCCCCGTGCAGCCGTGTCTGTGTCTGCCCTGAGGTGCTGGGGGGTTTCTGCAACAAGCAGAGTGTTGCTCCATCAGGAGGGGTGGGAGAGGAAAGGCTGTGACAGAGTTAGTGCCACGTCCCCCGGGGACAGCTCAGACCCCACCACCCCACACGGCTCGGGGTGCCCTGAGCACCCGCCCTGTCACAGGGACAGGAGATGGAGCGCAGGCGGGCAGGTCCCCTCCCTCCCCCAGGAGTGAGGACTCACAACCCCCCCCTGGCCCTCTGCTTCGTAGCCAAATTATGAGTCTGAGGGGCAGAGGATAGCAGGGGCCCCGCCAGAATGTGCCGGGTGCCAGATCTGGCTCCTACCTGTAGATGATGCAGGCACAGTCCCGGCAGGTCCCGCAGTTGGCGATGTCCTGGCCTGTCCGGTACGAGTGTCGCCTGCGACAGAGCAGAAGTGCCGTGAGCCAGAGACCCAACCTGGGTCTGCCTGTGCCCCCCCAGCTGCCCCAGAGCCCTCGTCTGCTGCTGGAGTTCACACTCCGGCAGCCAGGAGCCGGGGCTCTCCTCTCTGGATCCAGCCCCTCTCCTCCCGGGATCCATCCCTCCTCCCTGGATCCCCTCTCCCCCCGTGCGATGCCGTTTGTTGCCAGGCCAGGCACGGTGCCCCTCAGCTCCGTGGGTTTCTCAGATGGATTCAAACCAGCGAGGGGCATGGCAGAAGCCCCAAGTCCTTCACACTACGGCTGCCTCCTTTCATCTCCGTCCCGGAGCAGTACCTCGTGCCCACGGCCACCCCGGGTCACCGTGCCTCTCCCCACGCACGGTGCCACGGAGGGAGCGGGACCGTGGGCAGCGCGAGGTGTGCGCGGGGGCACCGGCGGCGCCGCAGTGCCCTGACAGACGGGCAGGGGGAGATGCTCCACACTAACCACCAGCCTACGCCAAACCCGGGATTTATCTCTTTTTGATGCTTTTGTACATCCTCCTCCGGGGAAGGTGCAGAGAACTTTAGCTGATGAGTGCCAAAGCTGAGCTGAACCAGCGCAGTCCCCCTCCCCGATCGCTGCAGAAGGTCTCTGCACCCTGAATATTTCTGCTGCTGGTGCCAAACACGAGCGGCGGTGCCTCCTGGGGCAGCCGTGTGCGGCACAGAGAGCACACCCCGTGCTGCCCCCTGCCCACGGCCCCCAGCCCCCCCGACCAGGTCTCACCATGCAGCCTGAGTGCCCCATGTCCCCGCTGTCCCCACCGCCTGCCACCGGCACATCCCGGCTCCTGCTGCCCCCCCGAGAGCACAGGGTGTCACCGGCTGCGAACCTCTGGCCCCGCCGCAGCGCCAGCCTGGCGCTCCCCCTCCACGTGCCACCACCTCCCCGAGGAAACAGGCCACCGACATCTCTCCTGCGGCTTCTCCGAAGCTCGTGTGCCTTTGGCTTTGCAGCCCCCCAGGCCCCAGGGTGAGAGGGGGAGGCTGTGCTGGGGCTGCCCACAGACCCCCCACGCCCCAGCACTGCCCATGGGTGCTCCCCGCTGGTGCCCCGACTCAGAGCTGTAAGAGAAGGGCCCTGGGAGATGCTTTTGGTCGCCCTCGCTGACTCCATTCTCCCATCTCCATCACCCCTTAGGCAGAGCAGGCTGCAGCTTTTGGGGGACAGCTGAGAAAACACTCCCCCTGTGCCACAAAGTCACGTTTTCCTGTTTAAATCATCCTCCTATTACTTGACCTTGATCATGATTGTTCTCAGCCCTCAGAAACTAGGTCTTTTAATGCACCAAATTATGTATTACAATTGGGATTATACTGTTGGCACATAAATTAGATCATGATACCTTTTTTATATATATATATCTCTAGAAGGTACATATCTATGTGCGTGTGTGCAGGTCTCTAACATCGCACAGACTGTGCCTCTCTGCCAGGACACGAGCTAGTCCTGGGCTGGTGTTTGCTGTGGGCTCTCACCAGTGGCAGACGCTGGACCCTGTGAGGACACGTCACACTGCGAGCGGCGTGGGGGCTGGTGCATGGTGGGTCCTCGGGGACACCACGTGCCTGCAGGACACTGACCCACAGGGTGACGCTGTTCCCCAACATAAGGACACCAGGATAGTTTTTTATGTGATTTCCCATCCCATTCCTTGTGTCTCTGGGCATCTTGTTTGCTCATTTGACTGCAACAATATATGGAGCTGAGATCTTAATTAAGCTGCCCGCAGTGAAGCTAAATGAGCTTCCCAAGCAGGCAAGCTCAGCTCTGACCACGGGAGCAAACCTGCCCTCTCAGCAGGCACCACCCTGCCCGTGCCCTTGCTGTGCCCGCAGGGATGAGGCTCGGCACGGCCACGGCATGGCCACGGCACAGCTGCAGGCACCCGGATGGCAGCACGCCCCAGCCTTCCCCTTCCAGCAGCCGCACGGCCCCAGGGGGGGTTACTGTTTTACAGGAGGGTTTTACAGGAGGGTGCCAGGCCCAGCATGGGGTGAGCAGCTCCTCGCAGCTCCTGGGAGGTTGGCGGCCCTTGTGTGAGATGAGTTTGGAGGGTCTCTGCTCCGGGCCAACCGCCAACATCTGCTCCATTCGGCAAATCTGCCAGGGAGGGCAAGGAAAAGCATCCCGGGGGATGCCTGTGGAGCAGGTCCTGTGCAGGGCAGGATGGGGGTGCCTGGGCACCTCCTCAGGGCGCAGACGAGTCGGTCCTGGGGCACCAGCTGCCGAATTTGCGCCTTCGGTAACACCAGGGCTGGAGGTGAGAGCAGGCGTGAGAAATAGGGAAACTGTTCCTGGGGCACGTGCTCCCGGTGACCGACGGGCACGTCAGCTGCACCGGAGCCGGGCAGGGGGCCCAGTCCCCCTCATCCCCCCGGCCTGCACCACCCTTCACCCTGTCCCTGCGCACGGGAACGGCACCGCGGAACAAGCCAGGACGGGTGAGATGCTGCACCAAGATGCAGTGCCACGTGTGCTCTGAGCTTCTCAGAGGGAAACGTGTCTGAGAGGCGGCAGTACCCAAATCTCTGGCAGGGCCCCCCCATCCTCCATCCACAGCCCCCCCGGGCCATCAGCCCCCCCGGCCCCTGCCCCCATCCCTGCCTGCTCACCCGTCCCGCTGGGCCTCCTTCTTCTCCAGGTCCTGGATGACGTCCAGCAGCACCCGGATGGTCTGTTGGCTGGTCTCCAGCACCCCTTCCAGGGACTGCAGCTGGGACTGCAGGTCACCCTGCACCCCGGGCCCCCGCGGGCCCTCTCCCTGAGATGTCTGGGCATCCTCGTCCCCCGCTGGTGGTCCCACCGGCCCCTTGGCCACCACCACCAGCTGCAGAAGGTCCTGGACGTGGCGCAGCGTCTCCGACTGCTCGGTGGTGAGGCAGGGCTGCCCGTGGCGGGGGAGCTCTGGTGCCCGCCTGCCCAGCTGCGTCCCCACGCCGGGGCCCTGCGGGGCTGGGGGCAGCGGCTCCCCGGGCCCCTCTGGTCCTGCCCGGCCGTGCCCCGGCTTGGCGGCGGGTAACTGGCTGCTGACGCCACGGGGGTCCGGACGGCCAAGTGCAGCTGGTGTCTTCTCGGGTACAGTGGCAGCGGCAGAGCCGTGCCAGCCCGGTGCCGGGGGAACAGGGGCTGTCGATGTGCAGCAGGGCCCCCCCCGGGGCGTGCCGCAGAGCTGGTGCTGAGGTGGCGGGGGGGCCCACGGGGGGTTGCCCTGAGCTGGCTGGCGGAGGCCATGGGGGTCCGTGGCGGGGTTGGGCGGCGGCTGGCGGCGTGGCGAGGGCTGTGGCGGCAGGTGCCCGCGGGGCAGGCTCCGCTCTGAGTCGCTCCGGCCAAGCCCCTGTGGCTCAGCGGGCAGCCGGGGCTGGCCACAGGGCACGGAGGCCGGGCGTGGGGGGGCCCCACGGCTGCCCCTGGGGTTCCCACGGAGCCGGGCACAGGCGGGGGACAGCGGGCAGGGCTCGGGGGCGCAGCTCCGCGCCGGGGAGGGGCAGCGGGCAGCGGGGCACCCGGCCGTGCCGGGATAGGGGGGACAGGGATCCCTGGGTGGTGGCACGCGGCACACCGCAGCATGCTGGGCGAGGGCTGCAGTGTGATGGCGCACGGGGAGGCTGCCGGGAGTCCGCGGGGGCACGGCCCAGCTGGAGATGGTGGGCATGGCCCCCTCCGGGCACCGGGCACTCGCCGCGGCATCGGGCAGCGCCGTGTCCCCGGCCACGTCGCAGACACTCTTGCTGCGGGGCTGGGAGGCCGGGAAGGGCTTCTGGAGGCTGGGGGAGGTCTGGATGGCGGTGCTCATGCAGGCCTTCCTGGGCATGGGCAGCGTCAGCGAGCCCGGCTGGGCCTGGGGCCAGCTCCGCCGCGAGGCACAGAGAGCCGCCGGCTCAGGGGCGTCCCTGGGGGGCGGCGAGGCACGTGGGGTGATGGGGCCGGTGGCTGCTGCAGGCCGGGGAGGGGGGCTGGCCGCCCGCCCCGCGCCGCCCTCCACCAGGTCCTTGAAGCGGACCTGCTGCGTGCGGTTGCGCCGGCGCTTGAGGCGGCTCTCGACGTCAGGCGAGTCGCGGTTCAGCAGCACCGAGCGCACCGTCATGGCTTTCTCCTGGCTGCCCTCGCCGGCGGGGGCCGGGCCGGGAAGGGCCTCCCGGCTGACCATGGCTCAGGGCCCCGGGGCCGCTGCGGCGGGGTGCGGGGGGCCGAGCACCGACGGCCGGAGCCCTGGGCTGCGCCCGTCCCCNGCCCTGCCCGCGGCCTCGCCTCGGCGCCGGCAGCCCATGGTCCTGCTCCTGGCCGCCCCGGCTCAGTGCCACTCGTGGCGAGCTGCCCGCGGCGCCGGGTGCCGGCCGTCCCTGCCCATGGCTCCTGGGCTCCCGGACCTGCGGGGACAGAGAGAGGTGCGTCAGCCCCAGCCCCGACACCTTGGTCCCCCGCTGGCCTCTGCCTGCTCCCCCCCAGCCCCGCCATCACAAATCACGAGGAGACAAGCTTTGATCTCTGGTGCTGCCTCTTCAGCACAAAGAGGAGAGAAAAAAAGAAACCCCTTTAGCATAAACACGTTACAAGTTCACAGCTCAAATCAAGCAGAAGCAGCTGTTAAAAATAGCTCTGCCTCACTGGGGCCGGTGCCTCGCCTTCGTGGGTGCTGGCAGTGGGAGGGCAGGCATGGGGGGCTCCTGCGCAGGACGTACAGGCATGGGGCACCCGCTGTGCACAGAGCACCCACTCCACGTGGGGCTGGCAAGGTGTGGGGCACCCAGCCCACGTGGGGCACAGCTGGAGTGGGCATGGGGCCCGTCCTGTGTGGGGCAGAGCCGCACTGGGCACAGGGGACCCGTCGTGCATGATGCACAGACAGAGCGGGCACGTGCGGGGCACAGCTGGACGGCACAGGGGACCCGTCGTGCGTGGGGAAAGGCCTGGCTGGGCTCAGGGGACCCGTCGAGCGTGGCTGGACTGGGCACAGGGCCCCATCCTGCACCCAGCACCCACCAGAGCTGCGGCAGGGCTGCCTGGGCTGCAGGTGTGGGGGACCAGCTCCGCGGGCAGGGGTGAGACCGTGGCTCGGGGACACCGAGGTGTGTGAGAACCGGCTGAGAGGGAGAACAGGCATCGCAGCCGAGATGGCGACTTGGGCGAGGCCGGGGGAGGGCTCCCTGCCCCTCACCGCGGGGACAGGTGGCTGCTGGTGTCTCTCCAGCTCTCACCTGGGCGCTGCCACAGGGCTGTGGCTCCGAGAGGCTGTGGTGGGGCTGCTGGGTGTCCCTGGGGCACCATGCCTCGGGGCATCACGCAACCTCAGGCAGCCAGCCTGCCCGTGCAGCTCTCACCCACCCTGCCCACACAGCTCGTGCCTGGGGACGCATCCCTGACCCCAGTGGTGTCACAGGGCAGGACCCGGGGGCCGTCCCTGCCACTGAGCAGGGAGGATCGCACCCAGCCACGTCCCGGTCCCTGCCATCCTCAGCACACAGCCACGCAGGGCTCCTCCTGCCTGCACAGGCAGGGCAAACCTCCCTCTGCAGCCCTGTCCTGGCATCCCCCCCCCAGCACCGAGCCCCCATACTCGCCTTGCTCTGTCTCTGCCTGCCCCGGTCACCAGCTGCTGCCCTGGCCCTGGCACACGCCACCCTGGAGCCCCGGGGTGTCCTTGGGGCGCAGAGGAGCCCAACAGCTCGTTTTGGGAAGGAGTGTGGGGACAGGGCAGGAGAGATGGAGCTGCCTCGCAGGGTGGTTCGGCCTCCCAGCGTTTGAGGTCTGAAAACATCCCGAGGCGCCTCCGACGCAGGTGAGGAGCAGAGCGATGTGGCTCCCCCATGGCACAGACGCACCCCCTCGCACCGCGCCGCGTCCCGCAGCCCCGGCCCTCAGCCTGCTGCTCCCCTGGCGCCCCCAAACCCTCTTGGGCATGCCGGGGCGGGAGCCTCCGCAGCCCTCCTGCTCTCACTGCGTGTGGGCACGTGGCACCAGCAGCCCCCCAGCCCCCCTCGCCGCCTTGCCTTGTTCCCGTCGTAACGAAGCAGCTGACTCAGCACGGCAGCCTGGAGTCACCCTGGTGGTGAGAAAACTTCCCGAGTGCCGGGTGTGCCGGTGCCCGATGTGTTCCCGGGCCAGCAGCCAGCCGCCGACCCGGCGGAGCCCCCGCACCCCCTGCACTGCCTTAGTCGGGATGCTGCTCCACGCGCTGCCCAGCCGCCCAGCGCTTTCCTTCCCGAGCTTGGAGCTGTGCCCAGACACCGGGAGATGTTTGTGAGGCAGGACGCGGCAGAGACGCGGCGGAGGGATGGGGCACCTCGTTAGTATGGGCAGCAACAGGCGGAGCGGAGAGCCGGCTCGGGGACAGAGCCAGCACCGCCTGCCCCTGCGCCCCATGCTCGCCACAGCCGGGGGGAGCAGCCCCGCCCCACGCCTGGCCCCTGCCAGCACCCGCGCAGCACGGGCAGAGCCTGCCGGGACAGCGAGGGGCCGCAGGGCCCTGTCGCGGGGTCACGGCCGGTGCCCGGGGCTCAGCGCCCCTTGCCCAGGTCCCGCTTCAGCGTCCCCGGCTGCGTCTGCGCCAGGGAGGGCAACGCAGCAGAGGGGGCCGGCGGTGCGTCCCCACGCTGGAGCAGCCCCCCGAGCACAGCCCAGCACCCGCGCAGGCTGCTCCGGAGCTTTCCTTAACGAGGGCACTAACAGGCGCGGGGCAGAGGGTGCCGGGAGCCACCCCAACAGCCGGGCATGGGGCAGGAACGCTCCCGGCTCAGTCCAAGTGTGGGTGCAGCCCCCACGGGCCCACAGCAGAGACCTCACGGAGCCACGGCCGACGGCAGAGCACGACGAGGCCGTTCCACTGCCTACACAGCAAACGCGATGCTGTCAGTCAGCGGGGCCTCCGCCGAGGCACCCTCTGCCTCCCGAACCGCACCGCTGGAGAGATCAGAGACAAGCGACAAGGACAAAGAAAAAGTCTATAAATTATACATGCGCTCACTCCGTTTGGGAACAGCTCTGAGGATGTCAAACACCAGGACCCTCCCACTCGTCTCCGCGTACGGCTGGATTTAGTGCCGCGCTCGGGCGCTGCTCGCAGCGCGCCGGCGTCTTCGAGTGCCGGTGAGGAGTCGTGCGGCGGGACGGAGCAGCAGCCGCGGTATCTGATGGGCCCCCCCGGTCCTGCGGCTGAACCCGAGGGAACTGCTGTGCCGATGGATCCGTCTGGCAGCGCGGCGCTGGGGATGTTTCGGATGCAGAGAGAGGGCCCCTGTGGGAAGGGGCTGTGCAGGAAGCAGAAGCACCCAGCACCCGCTGCACCAGCGCTTCCCAGCTGCTGCGTCGAGCTTGTTTACTGGGAAATGGCACTCAGCGCCCCAGCCCTGGGGCCGCACGCTCGCCCACACCCCCACTCACTTGGCCCCGCAGCCGCTGCACCGCACGCCCAGCACGCAGCCACGCTCGCCCTCCTGTGCCCCACTGGCTCCCCCGCGGGCACCCAGTGCCGGGCTGGTCGGACTGGAGGAGCAGGAGCAGGGACGTCCCCGGCTAATGTGCCCCAGCACAGGGAAGTCACGGGTCTGGCCAGTCCCGCGGTGCCGAGGGCTGTCGGGAGGGCAGCGCTCAGAGACGAAGTCGCGGGAAGCCGGAGCCCCTCCGAGGTGCCGAACCCGCAGCAGCCCCTCACAGGGTCCCGCCCGCTGGGGTCCCAGGGCTGCCGGAGCTCCTCTCTGCCGGAGGGTGGCTGGGAGCAGGGACAGAGGCGCGCAGGGCTGAAGGAGACCTGTCTGAGCTACCGTGTCACGACAGTGCTCATCCCTGGGCGCCTTGCCGGAGCTCAGCTGGGACGGGGGGACGAGCCCACGGCAGAGCCGGGAGGAGCCAGGAGGGCACAGCGGGGGCTGGCACCAGCCGGGGAACGTGACCACCATCCCAGTGGGGACAGCGGCAGGGGAACGGGCTCGGAGCTGGGCTAAGAACGGCTGAAGAGTGGCAGCGTGTCCCAGCCACGGCAGCCGGCGTGGGGCCATGGAGAACACGGCTCATCAAACCCATTCGCTGTCTGCTCTGATGAGGTTCCAAGTTTGGTCGATGAAGGTAGAAGCCTCGATGGAGCAGAGCTGGGATTTCTGTGAGGCATTTGACATTTTGATGAAGAAAGCGGAATAATCCGAAAGCAACGTGGCACACATTAAATGGATTAAAAACCAGCTAACCAGCATGTCTCAGGGCATAATCATCCAGCGATCATCACCAATTAGCCGTGCTCCTGCCCAGGTCCTGCGGAGGGGCAGCCGGGCCCCACGCCGGCGCTGGCTGGCGCTGACCTCAAAGGAACAGCTCAGCACTGAGAAAATGGGCGGATTACACCGAGGCTGAGGGAGGAAAAAGCCAAATATAGAGCCATGCAAGGAGCACGGAGCGGACGCTGTGCAGGACGGGTCTGTGCTGCGGGAGCCCCGGGCTCCTCTCCAGCCAAGCAGCAAAACACAGCAGCTGAAAATCGGGGGGAGTCAGAGGAGCAACTTTCTTAAAAAGTGAGGCCGGTCAGGGCCAGAGCAACTCGGGAAGGATCTGCACTGTGGTGGATCCTCCGTCTCAGCAATTTTTTAAGGTCTGAGTGTTTCTCCTCTAGCTCACACAGGAATTACGAGCGCATGAATAAGGTGAGACAGCAGGTCACATCGGATGATGTATAGACCAAAGCAGACGACGCCACTGTAATGCAATAGACAACACGAGTACTTCAGCGTGGGCTCCCCGGCTCAGCTGGGTGCTCAGCGCAGCTGGGGACGACGTCTCCTCTGCTGAGCGAGCCCAGGAGCCGAGGAAGCGTCAGGAACCACTTCCCATGGCCCGGCCACAGACACCACTGAACTTCAGGTGCTGACTACCCTGTCCTCAGGTTGTCCTCACTCCCCCCAAACAGCAAATACTCCTCGAAGGACGGGGATTTGTGAGCAGTGCCAGGGCTCTGAACCACACGTCAGCCCCGCTGCCCTCCCCAGCCCAGAGCCCCAACTGCTGCGCCGCTTCAGGTGGTGGGATCCAAACCCTGGTCCAGCTTCACCAGCCCGCGCTTTGCCGGTGCAGCCTGTCAGGGGCCTGTAAATCTCCCCTTGGAGAGCCGCTGGCCCTGTGACTGGGCCACTCTTCTTTGGCCAGTACCAATTGATGGCAAATTATGTAAGATACGCACCAAATCTTCTGGTTTTGTACCTTGAGACTCATCTGGCGTCGGCTGCCGGGTTGACCTCAGAGGAACAGAGCCCTGCTTCACACTGTCCTGTCCAGAAAGTTACCTGCCCAAAATACCCACCAAAAATATCACAGAGCAGAGGGAAAGCTTCCAGCTGCCTCCTCCTCCTCGTCCTCCTCCTCTCCTGGGGCAGCAAGGCCCGGCTCAGCTCTTCCTCCTGACTCGAGGGACGTCAGTGACCTGTGGGAGACACCAGCCCGGGACTGGTGAGGCTGCTGGGCAGACCCCAGCTACGGCCACTGAACGCGGGACCGCAGGGTCCGGCTGCCCCCACACCCGTCAACAATCCTCCCTGTCCCCTGGTCGGCTTTGGCCCTTTCTCCACCCGTCCTCTGCCTCATCCTCCTGGTAATGTCTGTGGCAGAGGGAAAACCAGAGCAGACACATAAATCTTCTCAAGACGCAGGAAGCCAGGAGATTAGATTTATGAGAGAGGAAGTCATATTCTCCTGGAACTGCAGAAGAGAACAGCTAATTACCCAGCTCCACTCGCTGGGTACAACGGCTTCTCTTGGGACAAACTCTTTGCTTTTCCCGATGGCTGGAAAGGCGAGAGGTGCTGCTGGCGACGGAGCGGGGTGGCACTGGAGGACGAGGCGTTTGCTCTCAGCGGAGGCCGGGGCAGGAGCCCGGTTCATGACACATCACTCAGCAGCAGAGCTTAATCCCGCCTTGGCTCCAAGAGGACTCGTTTGTACTCGGATTGGAGCATCTGTGGGAGCTGCGGATGGAGGACTAAGAGCATCTCCTTGGGCAGCGAGCAGACCCGAAATCCGGTTCCTCGCTGAGGAAGCTCTACCACGAAGCCAGCTCATGCCCTACCCTCGCGGTTCTCTTGGAGGCTCTTCCAGAGCCCGGCTGCTCGGAGGCTCTCAGCCCTTCTGATTTCCTGCAGGCACTTCATCACGGCCGGTTTATGTCCTACTGTGCTCGTGCCAATATAGTGCTTCTGCTCGCGCAGCTCTTCCCCCTCCCCGGCGCTCAGCCCGCGCGTCGCAGCGAGGACACGCGTCCCTCCTCCAGCCACACGTCGCGGTGCTCAGCGGGTCCCGCTCTGCTCACATCCCCCAGAGCAGCTCCCCGCGGCTCCCACGGCCCTCGCAGCCCCCGGCACACCCGCAGCGCTTGACCTCCTCCCCCCAGGACCATTCGAGGCAAGGTCTTAGGCTCTGCTCAAACACCCGGGGGCTGCACCAGATACACGCGGGCTGGCCCGGCTGAGGACGGCGGGCGCGGTGCCCCGTGGCCAGGGCAGTGCTCTGGGCTCCTCGTGCTTCACAGCAGCCCCGGCATCCCCGGGGAGTGTCACCTACACACGGCTCCTCTCGTGTGTCAGCCAGGGCCTGGTGCGAGCGGCAGCTCGCACGAGCCCGGGGATCCGCACGCGTCTCTATTTAGGTCACTGGCTGAAGTGCTCTGCAGGAAAATTAGTCACTCTCCCAGCCACGGGGCCTGGGAGAAGGCTCTGGCCGCCCGGCCGGAGCAGGGAGCCCCCGCCACCCGCCTCCCTGCAGCGCCAGCACCCCCGGGCACCCTGCGGGCGCCTCCCCAGGGCTGCCTGGGGCTCCCAGCCGCCCTCACCACACGCGCCGCAGCTAATGCCTGGTGCAGGGACCCATCAACTGGGGAAGAAGCAACAAGACCCTGCTCCCAGCACGCTGAGGTCCTCGACCCCTCTCTCCTTCAACTGCGGACATGCTGGTGCCGTCGGATGGAGAGTTTACGTGGTCAGGAGACACGGTGAAGTACAAAGCCTCTGCACAAAGCCTGCAGAAGCCAAATTATTCCTCTGTCTCCCATGGATGCCCATATGGCATCACGACAGTAGTGCCTCTGTTCTCACCGCTACCTGCTTGCTCTCCCACCGCTCCCTGCTGGGAGGAGCACGGATATCACCATTTTAAATGAGACACGAAGAGGTAGGGTGACACACCCAGGGGAACACGGGTGGCTGTACGGAGCAGGGTGAGGTCAGGAGTTTGATTCACGTCCTGGGGCTTCCCTGAGCCGCCACGAAGAGCAGGCGAGTGTCCCTCAGCACCTTTCCTAGGGGCTACAGAAGAGACCACGGCGGGAGAACACCCTGCTCGCCCAGCGAACGTGGCGTGGGCAGTATCACGTTCCTCGGAGTCCTGGAGATGCCTTGCACTGCCGTGGGAAAACGTCGGACGTGGAGATCCAGCCCGGAGAGCGTGTGAGCTCGGGCAGTGCCCAGCACCAAAGCACGCGGGGTCCGCCAGCTCCCTGACAGGGGCTGTTCCTGCAGTGGTTGCAGGGCGAGGGAAGTAGGACACAGCACAAAGGCCGCGGGAGACGGAGTTCACAGCTCAGCACAGGACCCCCCACCGCTCCACGCTCCCCCGGGGAGGAACGTCCCACCCCAGAGGACCGTGCCCGGGCGCCCGTCTGGAGCCAAAAACCTCCGCAGCGAAGCGGAGCCGCCGGCTGGGCTGGGGAGCCCTGACAGACTGGGACTCCCTGCGCTCCTTCGCATGCCAGAAATCGTATTAGGAAGCCACAAGCTGTCCCCGAAGCACATTTCTGGAAAAGAATGGAAAGGCTTCGCCACCCAGCAGTTCACAGAGGTGACCGTGCCGACCTGGCGTGCGCCAGTCCTGGGGGCTCGGCCCCGGGCGCCGGCAGCACCCCCCGAGGGGCAGCCCCGTCCCGGCAGCCAGCGCGGGAGGCCTCTGCGGCTGCAGCCTCCAGCACGGAGAGGGAGAACGTCGTTTCAGAATACAAATTCCTGCCTTTAAGTGGATTTCCAATGCCACCTAGCAGTCAGTCCCCCCTTTATCTTTATGTGCTTTAGACAACACCGGCTACCAGGGGAATTTAGGAATTAGCAAGTGTCTTTCTTCACCGTGTGCCTCGGTTTCCCCACCCACCCACCAGCCATCAGAACAGCGATACGGACCGGCTCCCTAAAGACGCAAGACCCTGTCCAAAAGCACCGCTTAGGGCTGAAGCAGCATCATTACTACAGATGGGAATAGACCCTCTAATTATTTGTGGCCTCTGGATGCTACCGTACTATTAAATAATTATAATAATTATAATTCATAAAGACGATAACCTCAGCCTAAAGGAGCTCCTGTGTTTAAATCCACGCACTGGAAGGATGGAACGCTTCCCGCAGAGAGGAGACACGCCGGGAAGGGCCGGCGGGTGCCAGCCTAAGCCCAGCTCTGCCCAGAGCCCCCCAGAGCCCCCTTCCCGGCGGCTCTCCGGCCTCTCTCCTTGGGCAGCGCCAGCAGGGAGGGAGCGCAGCCGGCCGTCCCCAGTGTCCCTGCCACCACGGCTGTCCCGGGGCCTCACTGCCGTGGCCCTGGGAGGTGACAAGCGTGGAGACGTCTGGGAGCTGCCGGCAAGGAGCGCTCTCTGCCAGCGGCAGCCCAGCTGAGACCCGCCGTCCCCGCGCGGGCACACGCTGGCAAAGCCCAGGTCCCGGCGACTACTCATCTGTGTCCACCTCGTGCTCCCAACACAAAAAGGGCTCCGCTGGAAGCCTCTCCTCTCCCTGGTGACCTCTCCTCTGGGCTCCCCCGCACCTCTGCGAGGAGCTGCAGCACTAACTGGGTTTTGTGGGCGCTCCCACGGGGAGGAGAGGCACTGGGGCAGCCCTGAGAGCTGCGCCTCCCGGTTCCACGGGGAGCAGGTAGGGCTGCAGTCGGCCCCGTGGCCGCCGAAGCCCCCCTGGCAGGCAGAGGCCTTGAGCGCCGAGCACGGCGCTGGGAGCTGCTGGGAGCAACGTGGGCTGAATCCCTCCAGCGCCAGCAGCCGTACCCTCAGCCGGAGTCAGCGCCGCGTGCGGTACCGGGAGTGACATCCCGGGGGTCAC
>ML998283.1:119478-134600 GCA_010365825.1 Otus sunia | reverse complement strand
GGGACCCGCCGCTGGGGAGCAGCCGGTGGGGGTGCAGCACCCCCGGAATGCAGCACCCCCCGAGAGCAGCCCCCCGAGCCCCCAGACCCTCTCCCCCTCTCTCAGCCCATCCCGCCGGGGCCGTGCTGGGGCGGGGGCTGTCGGGGACCGTTTGTCGGGGACCACCCCGCGGGTCCGGGGTCCACGTGCGGCGCTGGGCCCGCTCCCCCCGCACGCACCAGCCCCAGGACAGGCCCCGGCCTGTGTCCGAGTGTGCACCGGGGTGTAATTTCAATGCAAATACAGTTTCCCTTGGAGAAGGTGTAGCGGGCGGTGCAGGGAGTTCACCTCGGTCTAGTTCCAGCTGCCACCCGAACAGCTCTTCCCAGATGACTGAACCAATCTCATCAAATCCCCAGAAAAGGCTGGTTTGCAGTAAAAGTTTCCTCCCGCCGCCTTCCTGCCTTGCCCCAGGCTCCCCACGGGGTGGGGTGATGGGGGGGACGTGCACCCCTGGCTGGTACGTGAGAAATGTCCCCCCAGAACCCCGGCGAAGGCTCGGGCCGGGCTCTGTCAGTGGGGAGGGCGACCCCGGTCCCCCCCGCGGTCTCTCAGGGTCCCCTGGCATCTCACACACGGCCCCTCAGGGGATATGGGTGGATTTGTGGCCCTTTCCCCGCTTTGCCAGCGCTTCGTGCTCGCTCCCTCGCAGGTGGGACGGGCAGTGACGCTCAGCGCCCGGGGAGCCCTCACAGCGCTCACGGCACCACAGTCTCTGGGGAAGGGTTGGCACGTGAAGCCACTCACAAAGCTCTGGAGACAGCACTGGGGCACGTCAGGGCCTTTGCTCCTCCTGAGCCTGCCAGATGATGCTCTTACCCCCAGAAATAGCCGCCGTTCCCCACAGTTTCCAGCCCTGGGAGCACCCCCAGGACACTTTTCCGGCTGAGCAGTCACACATGGGCTACGCTGGGCACTGCTGGGAACTGGGTCTGTAATAATAACAGAGTGGCCAAGCGTTGGCCCGGCGGTGCCAGGCTTCCCCCCACACCGAGTGACCTGACCCAGCCCGGCTCTGCCCGTCCCCGACACCCCACGGCACTGCCGGGGCCGCTGGGTTGGTTTGTGCGTTCCCCGGCGCGGGCGGCGCTGGCGGGGGGCGCGGGGTGACAGTGCCCTTGCTCTGCCTTGTATGCTGGTTGCAGCTTCCCCACGCGCTGACTCGGTGGCTGCGCTGCCGGGGCTGGACCGGGGCTGCTGCATCCCTGCCAGAGCGTCCCTGAGCTCGGCACTGCAGCTGGCCACCACCAAACCAGCGGCTGGCCACCTTCCAAACCAGCAGCTGGCCACTGCCAGAACCAGCAGTGCTCAGGAGGATCCTGGCAACACCAACACCCCCGTCCAGTGACCGGGACCCCCTTGGCTTTCCAGCTTCAGCTGCTGCTCAGTTCGGACTGCGGGGGCAGGAGCAGAGGTCTGAGGGACAAGGGTACCCTGGCAGGTGGAGGGCGAGGGGCCCCCAGGGCAGGTGGGGCTCTGGGGGACAGACTGACTGAGGGGACAAGGAGGGGTGCGTGGGGACACAGAGGGGTGTGTGGGGCCCCCCTCGGCCCCCCACACCCCCCCAATGCTGGGTGTGGGGCCTCAGCAGCGCCTGAGCAGCCCCTCTCCCCCAGAGTCACTACGTGGCATGCATGGCCGCCATCCTGAGCCAGATGGACAAGGACCACTACAGCTCCTACATCAGGGCCTTCCCCTCCCGGCCCGAGCTGATGGTGAGTGCCACCAGACCTGCGCCCGCTGTCTCTGGCACCTCCCTTCCTCTCCACCCCGCTGGTCCCAGGGTCCCGCCTGCCCCCAGGCACGCGGCTCTGGTCTCCCCTGTCTGGGACCCCGGCACAGCCCCGTCCCCGCTCCGCGCAGGGGAGGCTCCTGCTGTCGGGTGGTGCCGGGGTGGCTCCCAGTGCTGGTGCTCAGCACGGCATCGCCCCGGGAGGGCACCACAGTGGACCCCATCTCCTGACACCTCCTCCTCCTCCTCCCTGACAGGACTTCCTCATGGAGACCTTCATCCTCTTCAAGGACCTGATTGGCAAGACGGTGTACCCCTCCGACTGGGTGGTGATGAACATGGTGCAGAACCGGTGAGGGCCACCGCGGGTGGACACTGGGGCTGGAGCAAGAGGCTGGCAGAGGGCACGCGGGCACGGCCGTGCTGGGCAGCCCCGGCCGAGCTCACGCCCCCACTCCCCGCAGGGAGTTCCTACGCGCCATCAACCAGTTTGCCGCCACCTTGACCGAGATGTTCCTGAGCAACAGCAGCTTCGAGCTGCAGGTGAGCGGACACTGCCCCAGCCCCAGGGCTGCCTGTGCCTTGGGGGGCTGGGGAGGGGACACAGCCTGCCCCCATAGCCCCCCGTGCCACCCAGCCTGGCATTTGTCCCTGTTTTTTCCCCGCAGCTTTGGAACAACTATTTCCACCTGGCCGTGGCTTTCCTCACCCAGGACTCCCTGCAGCTGGAGAACTTCTCCCAGGCCAAGCGCAACAGCATCCTGGCCAAGTGAGTCGCCTTTGCTGCCCTCCTCTCGGTTTCATGTCCCTGCCCAGCCCACTGCCACGCTCAGGGATTTTGGGATGAGCCGGTCGGGCTGTGCTCAGGCCCCTGGCCTGGGTGCTGCGCCCCGGGCTGCGGAGCGATGCTAACCACACCCGCCCTGGCAGGTACGGGGACATGAGAGCTGCCATCGGAGCTTCCATTCGGGACATGTGGTACAACCTAGGTGAGCCGCGGTGTGGCCGGCAGCGAGGAGGCTTGGCGAGTCTCTTCAGGCTGGTGTTCACCAGGCTGGCCCCAAAATGGGTGCTGGAGAGTGGGGGGGTTGCCAGTGTGGGGTGTGGGAGCCCACAGGCATGAGCAGGGTGTGTGAGCCTGCAGGCGTGTGAATCTGCGGGTGGGCGAGCCCATGGGATGTGCAGCCCATGGGATGTGCAGCTCGTGGGATGTGCAGCCCGTGGGATGTGCAGCTCGTGGGATGTGCAGCCCGTGGGGTGTGCAGCTCGTGGGATGTGCAGCCCGTGGGATGTGCAGCCCGTGGGATGTGCAGCCCGTGGGATGTGCAGCCCATGGGATGTGCAGCTCGTGGGATGTGCAGCCCATGGGATGTGCAGCGCGTGGGATGTGCAGCCCGTGGGATGTGCAGCCCATGGGATGTGCAGCCCGTGGGATGTGCAGCCCATGGGATGTGCAGCCCGTGGGATGCGCAGCCCGTGGGATGCTACAGGACGTGCAATCTGGGGGCTACGTGAGCGCGTGCGATGCGCACATCTGCAGGCGTGCAAGGCCGTGGGTGTGCAAGCCTGCAGGCGCTGCGGCCGGCCATGAGCTTGCACTCCCTGCAGACAGCCTCCCCTCTCGGGGCTGGCGTCTGCCTGCAGCCCTGCCTTCCCCTTCCCCAGTCCTGCGGGCTCCCACATGGGTTGTTCACACGTGCCAGGGCCTCTGGGACACCAGCACAGCCCCAGCCGACGGTGCCACAGCCACGAGTTTGCCGTGCTCTCCCGGCCGTACGGCATTACCGGCCCAGCAGTGTGGCTGCCCTGGGGGCTTGCCTGGCTCTGCCACGCATCAGCAGACCCCCCAGCCTTCCCTGCCCTCCCCAGGCCACCGCAAGATTGAGTTCATCCCGGGCATGGTGGGCCCCATCCTGGAGATGACCCTCGTGCCGGAGCTGGAGCTGCGCAAGTCCACCATCCCCATCTTCTTTGACATGATGCTCTGCGAGTACCAGCTGACCAGCAGCTTCAGCCGGGTGAGTGCCCGCGGCTGTGGCAGGAGGCCAGCGCGGCCGGGTCCTGCTCCTCACCTGCACTGGTCCGTCCCCTTCAGGGTGGGTGGAAGCGATGCTCAGCCTCCCCTCCCATCCTGGCATGTGGGGCTGCGGGAGGGAGGGACAAGGGACAGGGACGAGGGGGCTGGCAGGGACATGGGGAGCAGGGAGAGCTGCCGGGTGATGCAGAGGATTTCCCAGGGACGAGCAGGGACAGGTCAGGCATCACCCACTCATCCCGTCCCAGCACTGCCTGGAAACAAGAACACAGCGAGGGGGGAGGTCTGCACAAACCTCTGCATTCCCACTCGGCTTCTTCCCCCGTTGCTGTGAGTTTTCCCCACGCAAAAGGCTTTTCTAGTTTTTGATGAGGTGGCGTTTGTCTCCTCTGAGCTGGAAGCCTTTCCCCGCGTTGGGGCGTCCCGTGGGAGGAGGGGGCTGGGGCTGTCCTCGGAGCCACGGTGATGCAGGTCCTGCTGCAGCCCCTTCCCTCGCCCTGGCTTGCACCCAGGGCTGTGCTGGAGGAGCGGGATGGGCACAGCGGGGCTCAGACCTGAGGCCTTCACGGGACATGTCCCCAAACTGTTGTGGCACAGGGGCTCTCTGGCTCAGGAGCAGACCATGGCAGTGCCCCTGGCCCAGCGGCACAAGGACCCCCGAGTCTGGGACCTCGGAGGGACCTAGTGTGGAGGCAAAGTCTGAGGTCCCCCATCCCGGGCCGTGCTCATGCAGGATCCCCTGGGATTTTGGGTCTGTTGGCTGCAGCTGGAGCACAAACCCCATGGACCTGAAGGCTGAGCATCAGCTGGGAGATGGGGGCTTTCGGGGGCACAGGGCACTGCCCAGAGACCCCTGGGGGCCAGCCGGGCCCCGGCTGTGTGGGACAGTGACAAAGGCCAGCACAGGAGCAAGATGGGGACTGGGGACCGAGTCAGGGATGCAGAGAGCAGGATGGGGCCCTGTCTGTGCCGGGGCAGCGTGGGGACCCATCCGCACTGGGGAGCGGCGTGGCCAGAGGGGACAGGGACTCATCTGTGCCGAGCAGCCCCGGGGGAAAGGGCTGCGGCCGCTGAGCTGGGGGGTGCGGGGGGGCTCGAGCTGGCTCCAGCTCCCGCAGCCCCTCCTGTCCCCATGTCCTGGGGGCTGCAGCTGCAGCAGCCTGGGGCCCAGCTCAGCCCCGCCTCAGCTCCTTGGCCGCGCTCACACGTGCCTCTGCAGTTTGAGGATGAGATCCTGCGCAAGCTGGACAGCGAGGTGGAGGGTGGACGCGGGGATGAGCAGTACAAGCAGCTTTTTGAGAGCATGTGAGTGTGCAGCCACGTCCCCGCAACCTTCTCTCCAGGGCACAACCTTCTGCTGCCCACCATCCCCCTGCCCCGCCTGAACCCCGGCCACCCCACTCCTCCTCTGAGCCAGAGCCTCTCTGGGGGGAGCGGGGCCTGAGCGGAGGGAGGCTGCTGCACCAGCAGCATCCTCTGCCCCTTGCACACCGCTGCTGCCCTGGCCAGCCTGCCCCTGCCTGTCCCCCTCAGTGCTCCTGCCCCAGGCATTGCCCCTGCCCTGCCCTTGCTCCTGCCCCGTGGTGCCCACCACAGATTCGTGTGTGGGTGGCTGGGGCTGTCAGGTCCCTCCCCCATTCCTGATGTGCCTGGTGCGGGGCAGCACAGGGCTCGCTCTGTCTCGCTTCAGACCAAGTGTGGCTTTTCATCCCATGTTGGGGGGGGGCCTGCACCCCCCCCTGCAACTCCCTGCACCCTGGGGGAGCTGAGCCGGGGCAGTGGTGGGAGCGTTGCGGAGCTGAGATGCCGTGAGACCCATGACCCCCTCTCCTCCCCAGCCTGCTCAGCTGCTGCCGGAGACACCCTGAGCTGGCCAAGGCCGGGGAGAACTTCGTTGAGCTGGTGACGGGGCTCCTGGAGCGGCTCCTCGACTACCGGGCTGTTATGAACGACGAGAACAAAACCTACAGCATGAGCTGCACCGTCAACCTTCTGGTGGGAACCTGCCCCGTGCCCCCAGCTCCCCCAGGACTCAGCCCCGTTTCCCCCTCAGCCGCCCCAGGCACAGCAGAGATGGGGGGCACACGATGCCAGACCCGGTGTCCCCCCTGGAGGTGTTTGCTGGGAGGCACGTGCAGCTCCCTGCTGCCGAGGGCAGCCCATTCCCTGCGCAGGGACGGTCCCAGCAGCACTGTGACCCAGAGCAAGGTGTGGGAGAGAGGGGGGCTGTGGCACGTGGCCCCTCCTGGGCTCACTCAGAACAGCCTTGTCTGCTCTTCCCCAGAATTTCTACAAGGAGATCGACCGCCAGGCCATGTACATCAGGTGAGCAGGGCCCAGGGAGCCAGGCATCACGCCTGAGTGAGGGGTGCCAGGGTCCCGAGCTGCCCCAGCCCCACCATCCACGTGGGATGGAGATGTTGGAGCGGGCGGAGGGGATGGGGGAGGGTGTGGGGGGGGATGCTGCCCCGTGGGGAGCAGGGCCAGACCCTGAGCTGTGCCGGCTGTGGTGCCCTCGCTCCCAGGTACCTGTACAAGCTGAAGGACCTGCACGTCAGCTACGAGAACTACACAGAGGGAGCCTACACCCTGCTGCTGCACGCCCGGCTCCTCAAGGTGGGGTACGGGGGTGCGGGGGCCATCCAGCCGGCGCTCGGGGGCTCGGCGTGACGGGCTCCCGCTGCCCCCGCGCAGTGGTCGGAGGAGGCGAACACAGCCCCCATGCAGGGCCTGCACAGCCCCAGCCTGCACACCCAGCGCCAGCTGAAGGAGGCTCTCTACAACCAGATCATCGACTACTTCGACAAGGGCAAGGTCAGCACGGCCGCGCGCCCCAGCAGCCCCCTCGCCCTGCCCCGCCGGCGGGAGCTGCTCTGTCCCAGGGCAGGCCCGGCTCCCCAGCCAGTGCTGCCGCCTGCTCCGGGCCCCTGGCCTCAGCACGGCCCAACCACCCACCCCACCGCTGGGGGGGCTGGAGCTGCCCCGCAACAACCCGGGCTGGTGGTTCACCCCACAGCCGCATCTGTCCTTCCTCCCATCCCATCCCATCCCATCCCATCCCATCCCATCCCATCCCATCCCATCCCATCCCCATTCTCCAGCCCTGGCGCTGCCCAGGGGAAGGGGCACCCCAGGAGAGGGTCTGGCCTGGGCAGGGGGCTCAGGGGCTGGAGTCCTGATGCTGCCCAGTCGGACCCACAGCCGCACGGAGAGAGCCCTGGCCCCTCGCTCAGGAGCAGGGGTGCGGGTGCCCCCACAGATGGGGCCGGTCTCTTCTGGAAGCCCCCAGTGCCCCCTGCGCCCCAGCTCACCCCACACCGTGGGGCCCCCGCCCTGGCCCCATCTCCCGCAGATGTGGGAGGAGGCCATCCACATCTGCAAGGAGCTGGCGGAGCAGTACGAGAGCGAAGTCTTCGATTACGAGATGCTGAGTGACATCCTGGTGAGCGCTCAGCCGGGCTGGGGGGTGGCTGCTGGCAGAGCGGGCTGGGGGGCTGTGAGCTGGGGGGGCCACAGGGCTCCCGTCCCATGGCAGGGCCCCGTCCCATCCCCACTCTTGCCCCTCTCCCCCTGCAGCAGCGAGAGGCCAAGTTCTACGAGAAGATCCTGAAAGTGCTGCGGCCCAGCCCGGACTACTTCGCCGTGGGCTACTACGGGCAGGGCTTCCCCACATTCCTCCGGGTAGGCAGCTCCAGCCCCCTGGCACAGTGCCAGCGCCTGGGATGAGCCTCGTGGCCACAGCTGTCTTAGGGTGGATCCCCCTGGGCCGAGCCCCCACGCTGACCCCGCGGCCGGGGCCCCTCGCCGGGGCGGTAGTGACGGCCGGGTCCCCGTGCGGGTCTGCGCTGTCGTGTCTGGGCTGCGGCGGGTGTGCGTCGTGTCGTACCTGTGCTGCAGATGGGTCTGTGCTACTTAGGAACAGGTTTGGGTACCTCCAGGGTCACTGCAGGAATCCTGCCGACCCTCTCCCCGTCCCTGCAGCATGGTGCTGTAGGCGGGGGCTTGCTCAGCAACTTACTTTCCTACCCTGCCATTACAGCCACAGGGAGGGCAGCATCGTCCTCACAGAGGTCAGGGTGGGTTTCAAGGGCTCCTTGCTGTCTCCTGGGTGGTTTCTGTATCCCCTGACCACAGACCCCAGTTGCTCTGTGCCCGGCCAGAGGCCTTTGCTCCAGAGCCCTCTCTGCCCAAGCCAGCCCACCCTTTAATTCCTTTTTTCTCCAGTTGCTGGGTTTGGAGAAAAACTTTTTCTGAGAGGGGGTTCTCCCGCTCAGCAAAGGGCTCAGCCTCAGCGCCCACACCCCTAACGCCCTGGGGCTCCCTGGCCCCACTCAGCAGAACTGGAACAGGCTGACATCTTCCTCCCCTACAGAACAAGGTCTTCATTTACCGGGGCAAGGAGTACGAGCGCCGGGAGGACTTCGAGATGCGGCTGCTGAGCCCCTTCCCCAACGCCGAGAAGCTGAAGAGCACATCCCCGCCCGGCCAGGACATCACGGGCTCCCCCGGGCAGTGTATCCTCCGAGTGTGGGGACGGGGCTGGAGGGCGGCTCATCCCCTCTGCCATCGCTCCCTGTGTGGGTCCCCACACCCCTGGGGCTCTCCCCCTCTGGGCCCCGGGGCTCCTCTCCCCCGCAGCCCCTGTCCCCACCATCTGTGCCCGCAGCTCCTTCACTCCCACAGATATCCAGTGTTTCACTGTGCAGCCGGTGGAGGAGACCAAGCTCCGGTTCAAGGACCGGAGCATCCCAGAGCAGATCACCAAGTGAGTGCCTGCGGGCGGACAGGGTGCACCCGCTCTGCTCCATGTCAGAGGGGACGGAATGGGGGGGGACCCCTCCCATACTGTCCCCCTCTCCCTCCCTGACAGTTTCTATAAAGCCAACCACGTCCAGAAGTTCAGCTACTCGCGGCCCTTCAAGAAAGGCCCAAAGGATCCAGACAATGAATTTGCAGTGAGTGCTGCTGGGACCCCTGGCTGGGAGGGACGGGGGAGTGGGGGGTCCAGAGGAAGGAGGATGCAGGAGAGACAGGGGTTCCCCCAGTGCTGGGATGGGGAAGGTGGCAGTCCTGTGCCCACGGGAAGGGGAGGTGGGAGCCCTCTGCCCCACAGGGCAGCCAGGGGTGTCCCAGGGTGATGGGGCGGAGGGCAACAGTCACCCTCCTGCCCTCCCTGCAGACCATGTGGATTGAGCGGACGACCTTTGTGACAGCCTACCCCCTGCCCGGCATCCTGCGCTGGTTCGCGGTGACCTCCACCACCACGGTGAGGAGGGGGCGTGGGGGGAGTGGGGCCCTGTGGCCCCTTGGGTGCGTCACCCGGGGCAGCGCCTGTGGCGGAGCGGACCCAGCTCCCGTGTGCACCCTGTGCCTGCAGAGTGGGGTGCAAGAGCAGCCCCCTGCGAGCTCAAAGCCCAGCTACCGAGCAGCAGGGGATAACTGCCCCCAGCATCCCCTGGGCCCCCGCTGCCCCAGCTCCAGCACTGACCACAGGCCCGTGCCAGGCGGGAACGCTGTCCCAGGGCACGTCCCCCGGCCACTGCTGGCACTGGGCACAGAGACACCCCGGCACTCGGGGCACCCACAGCCTCTGTCAGCTGGTGCCGGTAGCATCAACCCAGTGACAGGGACTGGGGCTCAGCTCCTGGGACGCACATCTCCCTGGGAAGCAGGAGACCACACGCAGGGAGGGCAGAGGCACTGGAGGAGTGTCAGCATCCACAGCGACCCCGGTGCTGCCAACAGCAGCTCCGCAAGTGGGTTTTATGCCTCCGTCAGGAAGCTGCTTGGCCAAAGTCTGGGGTGCCTCAGGTGCTGCAGCAGTGGAGACACCTGAAAGGCCCCGGGCTGTTACGGGGCCGCTGTGCTGCTCAGGACTGCACCAGTGAGGCCACACGCACCTGTGTCTGCTGTGGCCGCTGTTGCACAGCTGCCCCCCTCCCACCAAGCGACGACATTTACCCAGGTTTCCCGGCAGCTCGCCCCTGCCGGCGGCCTGTGCTCGGAGCCGGGGACAAGCACATGCAGCGCTCCAGGCAGCCGGTGCCCGGGGTGACCACCCTGCCCAGGACAGGCAGGCTGCTGGGCCAGCCGGCTGCTGACCCTCCCTCCCTCCCTGGGCACAGACCAGCATCTCCCCGCTGGAAAACGCCATCGAGACCATGATGAAAACAAATGAGAAAATTATGAGCGAGATCAACCGGCACCAGAACGACCCCAGCCTGCCCATCAACCCGCTCTCCATGCTGCTCAACGGCATCGTGGACCCTGCGGTCATGGGTGGCTTCGCCAAGTACGAAACGGTGAGGACACGCGGGGGCTGCACCGGGGCCGGCGACTGTCACTGGCAGCGCTTCGCTCCATCCCTGCCTGCACGGAGCCGAGCCAGCCCAGCAGCAGGACTGAGGGGGGGTATCGCAGGCCTTTTTCCAGGAGTCCTACCTGCAGGAGCACCCTGAGGATGAGGGGAACATCGAGAAGCTGAAGGACCTGATCGCCTGGCAGGTAGAGCCCCCCGCATCTGCCCGGCGGCCGGAGGGGAGCAGCTGCCCTGGGGCACCGAGTGCCCTGTGCCCTGTCCCGCGGGGGCCCCGCCAGCCCAGGCCGACCCGTCCCCGTTCTCCCGCAGACCCCGCTGCTGGCAGAGGGGATCCGGATCCACGGGCGGAAGGTGACGGAGGACCTGCGGCCCTTCCACGAGCGCATGGAGCAGTGCTTCGAGCAGCTGCGGGCCAAGGTGGAGAGCCAGTACGGGGTGCGGGAGATGGTGAGTGCTGGCGTGGCGAGCGCGGGGCGGGCGCAGCCGGGGCCACACGGGCGGTGCACGAGTGACACTGGACAGGCCAGCGTAGGTCTGGGGCAGCAGGGAACGGCCCAATGGGGCTGGGGCAGCAGCAGCAATAGAGGGGCACGGTGTCCTTGGGGTCCCTGCCTGCCCAGGGGGGCTGGCACTGGCCCAAAAGTAGGACTGGGCAGAGGGGGCTCTGCACTCCCAGCCCCCCAGCTCTCTCTCAAGCTCCCTGTGCTCTCAGGTCTGCTTTGAGGACCGGCGGAGTGGACGACCCCGGTCCGTGGCCTGGGGACCCGACTGGGACCGGCTGAGCCACGCTGGAGACAGGCGAGTGCCATGGTGGGGAGCGCTGGCCCCAGGCCACCCCCTCTCACCCCTCCCCACTGAGCCACGCTCACTCTCCTCCACCCCAGACACTTCCCTCCCACCTCCCCAGCCCACTGCCTGCCCGGCTCCCCTTTACACCAAACTGTCTCAGAGGTCCATCCTGCCACGGAGAGACCTTTCCCCATGGGGGGGCACGGAACAGAGACACCCCACACACACCGCTGTCCCGAGCCGTCCATGCTTGTCTTGTCTTGTCCCCCCTAAGCACCCGCTGCTGAGCTCTGCCAGAGATGATGCTGGCATCTGGCTGAGAGCAGCCACTCCTGGCCATGGTCTGGTGGCCCAGGATATAGCCCTGCCCCCCATTCCCCACCCACCCACCTGCCCCTCACCAGCCGTGGCTGCTCCACAGTACGGAGGCACCCCCGACCCCGAAGGCTGCCCCCCGCCCCGCCGAGAGCGAGGAGCGCAGGAACGAGCGCAGGGAGAACCGCTCCAGCACCTTCTTTGGGTACCGGCGGCAGGACCCGCGCCAGTCCATCTCGGAGCTGCCGGAGCCCAAGGTGACGCTCAGCACAGCCCCGGTGCCCCCCCTCCTCCCCAGGGCCCCGCTCGTGCCCCTCCTGCTGCACCCGGAGCCCCTGGCCCAGCCGGCAGCGCCAGGCCCTCCCTGGGATGCTGAGGGCAGGGAGGGCTGGAGACCGGGGCTGCGGGCAGGGTACTGGGAGCAGCACGCCCTGCCAAAGGCTCCCCTCTTCCTGGGGGCGGGGGGGGCCACCCAGCCTGGCCCCCCCCGAGGCGCTGAGCCTCCCCTCTGCACCCCAGGACGAGAAGCGGAGACTCTCCTACAACGTGGGCGAGAGCAGCCTCGGCAGCGCCAACGGGAAGCAGCCCCCGCCGAGCCGAGATGCGCCCAGCACCCAGCCCAGCCCTGCAGGTACCCCCCAACGCCGCCGGCTCAAGGCGCCTTCCTAGCCCCCCCATCCCCAAGCTGCCTCCAGCCCTTGTCTCCACCCCAGCACAGGCCCCCCCACCTGCTCACCCCAGCCCCATGGTGCCATGGAGCAGGCAGGAGCCCTCACTGCCAAAACCACGGGCAGATCCCACGCGGGTCGCACGTCCCCCACCGAACGCTGCCCGTGGAGCTGCCGTTGCCGAAAGCAGCTCCCCACAGAGGCCAGCCCCCCACTCCCGGCTGGGCCCCCCGCCGCCAGCCCCAGCCCCTCCACTCAGGACCATCCTGCTCCTGCAGGCAGGAGAGCAGGCCCGGGCAGCCCAGGGCACCCGACAGCCCAGGGCACCCCGAGCTGGCTGATCGGCCCAGCCCACCCCCCTGCCCGCGCAGGGCTGTCCGTGTCTCCCACTGGCTTTGGCGGCCGGGTGAAAAGCGCCAGCAAGGTCCCGCCGCTGCCCCGCAAGATCAGCCCCACAGTCTACGAGACGTTCCTGGAGCAGAGCGACGCCACCGCTGGTGTGAAGGTACAGCCCGGCCCCGGCCCCCAGTCCCCAGCCCCCCCCACCCCCCATAACTGCCCTCCCTGCCTGCAGGCGCCCACCGCGCCGCCGCCGGATGGGAACAAGGCGCTGAAGTCGCCACCGCCTCCGCCACCGAAGTCCAAGCGACTGTCCCAGCTCTGACCCGGCGCCTGCCCACAGCTGCCCCTGCTCTGCAGTGCCGGCTCTCCTGCCCAAACCCGGCTTTGCTGCCCACACTGGGCCAGCTGCCAGCCCCTGCCTGCCCCCTGCAGCAGCCCACGGCCACCAACCACTAATAAAGGACTAACGCATCAGCTGAGCACCCTGCAGTGGGGCCGAGATCCTGCGTGAGCCCCAGCACAGCCCAACCCAGGGCCCTGCCGCAGCCAGGTGCTGCCCCCGCACCCCAAAGAGCAGAGATCCCCCTCCCGCGGCCCTGCCGCCGGGGAAGCCCACAGACCGTGGTGCTGCAGGGGAGCTCGCTCACCCCCGGGCTGTGCCGCCGCGGTGATGTGCTGCTCCGCCTCCCGCGCTGGCACGGGGCTGTTTATTCACACGCGGCGGTGCAGACTCGGGAGTCGTATTTACAGTCTTGTGTTAAAGAAGAGGAACCTGGACCCGTAACCAAGGGAGGGGGCGCAGGGGCTGCCTGCAGCAGGGAGCTGCCATCAGTAGGTTCCTGTCTACGTGGGAGCGTAGGATCAGCTCCCCCGGCCTGGGCTACAGAGGGGACGAGGGGAGACGGCGCCTCGTGCCACAAACACGAGGTGTGGGCGCGGGTGGGCTGCACTGGGACCTGGGCTCCCTCCAGGCGCGGGGCGGTGCAGCCGCCCGGCTCTTCACAGCGGGTTTGCCGAGGAGGCTGCCAGTCGCTTCCCAATGTAGATCCTGGATCGGAGAGAGTGGCCGTAAGGCACCGGCACGGGGACGGCCGGCAGCCAGGGCAGTGACTGCGGCTGCAGAGCAGCACCCAAGGGTGGGCAGTCCAGGTCCAGGGGCGTTCCCCCACCCCCGGCTCCCCACGGGGACAGTCTGGCTGCCCCGGACACCCCGCAGCGCCGGGCTCACCCCACCTGCACCCACGGAGGCGGTTCTGGCCAAGGTCAGGCCCGCTGGAAACTCACCCCAGTCCCAGGGTCAGCACGTGGCTGAGCAGCAGCGAGGGGATGAAGAGCAGCAGCAGCTCCGAACTAAAAATTCTCTTCTTCCTCCCCACTGCACCTCCCTGCAGGCTCCACAGCACCGGCTGGGGGGAGCACACAAAGGCAAACTCCCTGGGAAAAGGGCACGGTTAACGGGGCCGGACGGAAGAGGGCCAAGCCCAGCAGCGGGGCCCGGGGACAGCAGGACGTGCGGGGGGCACAGGAGCCTTACTTGGGAGACAGGTGCTGCGGGCGGCGGGCACTGGCCCAGCCCAGGGGCGCTGGCAGGCGTCGCTCCCTCCGCTCGGCTCCCTCCGGCACATCCCGCTGGAAGAGGCGCAGGGCCGGTAAGAGCAGGCACAGGGCCGGTAAGAGGAGGGGCACGGCCCGCGGGGCACGGTGTGGGGGGGTCGCTCCCTTACCTGCCGCGGGCGGGGGCAGCCAGCCGAGCGCTGGCTGCAGGGAGGGAGCCACTCGCTCTCCCCGGGCTGCTCACTCGCCTGGATGGCTCCGTCGTCACCCCGGGCCGGGGAACCCCGCATGAACACGGCACTGCGAATGTAACCCCCTCGGTCACCGCCCTGCGCGGCCCCTCGGCCCCCCGACACCTGCCCTGGCCGGGCAGGACTCCAGGGGCCCAGACCCCCCCTCGGGACTCACCCGTCGCTGCTCTCCGTCTCCAGCTGGGCCTCCAGCAGCATCCGCTCCACGTCGGCGTGGCAGGAGAAGAACCGCGAGGGCGCGGGCTCGGGCTCGGGGCAGCCTGGGCCACACCGCAGCTCCACCCAGGAGCCTGGGGGGGCCGTCAGCCCAGCACCTGCCTGGCCCCCGCGCTGCCCCAGGCCCACCAGCATAGCCCGCTCCAGCCCCGAGGGCTCCTGGGCTCAGCCCGTCCCGCCCGGGAGCCCCCGGGTGCATCCCGCACCGCGGGAGCAGCGAGCGCGGTCCCTGACGCGGGGCGTCCCGCACACCCCCGTGTGCCCGGGGCTGCTCCTCGGCGCACCCCCCTCCCGGGCCTCTGCCCCGGCCCCCCCGGTGCACGCCTGCCCACCCGTCCGGGACCCCACTGATCCGCCCCCCTCCCAGTGCACATCAGCCCACCCGGGACCCCACGGAACCGGCCCCCCGGTGCACACCCGCCTGCCCGGGAGCCCCCCGGTGCGTGTCAGCCCACCCCGGACGCCCGCCCGGGCTCCCCACTGACTTGCCCCCTCTCCCCGGTGCACGCCAGCCCGCCCGGGACCCCCCGCTGACCCAGCCCCCCAGGTCACGCCGGCCCGCCCGGGACCCCCCGGGTGCCGCCAGCCCCCCCGTTGACCCGGGCGCCCCACGGACCGTCGTCGCCGGCGCACGCCATGGCCCCGCGGGTGCCGCCGCGCTCAGCCCCCGCCGCTCCGCCAGTCACGTGACGCCCGCGAGCCCCCATGTAAATAAAACCACCGGCACCGGGAGCCCGTGTCTTAAAAGGGCACCGGCTCCGTGCTCTGGGGCCCGCAGGGTCGGCGCCTGGGCGGCAGCGCCGGCGGGGCCCGGGACGCCGTCGGGTTCGTCTGCAGCGCCGCCCCGGGCCCGCGGCCACCG
>ML998283.1:108897-119290 GCA_010365825.1 Otus sunia | reverse complement strand
GGAACCGGGGCCGGGGGGTTGAGGGGGCCGGGGGGGGTGTGCTGCAGCAGGGGCGCTCCCCGGGGCTCTCACTCGCAGAGGCCCGGTCCTTATTTCAGTCTGGCCTAAGAAAACCCCGGCGAAGGTGGCCGAGTGCCCGGACCCAGCGGAGCCACGGGGCCAAAGAAGGCCAGGGCCCCGCTTAGCATTAACGGAGCATTAACGGGCCAGCGCCGGTCCCCGCACAGCTTGCAGAACAGAGCTCTGCCCGCCCCGGCTCCCTGGCATGAGCCGCCCCGGCCGTGCAGCCAGGCCACGCACGGTACCGGCCTGCGCCCAGAACGTTCCGCCAGCACACACTGAAAAGCGGAGGGGAAGGGGGCGAGAAGCTGTGCCTGGGGAAAGCTGCCGGACTACAGACCCCCCACCGGGGAGAGCAGAGGGGTGACACCGCCCCGTCCAACACCGGGCGGCTGGGGGAGAGCCCTGCTGAAAACACACAGCTGTGAGCCGCCGGCGCTCTTGGCAGCCTGGGCTCTATGAAAAGAAAACACTGAGCACGCCCTGAGCTGCCAAACTTCCCTGAGCTTGAAACGGCCGAGCAACGGGGGTTGCTGCTGCCGCTGTGAACCGGAGCCACGCGCAGCTCTCGCGAGCCTGGGGCGGCGGGCAGGGCCCTTCGCGGCAGGGAAGGCAGACGAGGAGCGCGGTCGCCTTTCTGAATCCCACCGGGATCCCCTCATCTCAGTAACATACAGAGATCACTACAGCCAGAGGGACCCCAGAAAAGGGACGTAAAAGATCAGCACGCGGAGCAGCAAGGCCCGCCGGGGAATCCACGGGAAGGGATTTCCAGGCTCCGTTCTCTGCTGCTGAACAGATCATGCCCAATGGATCCAGCGAGAGCCCTCGGCCACCTCCGCGCTCGTGCTGAAAGGTCTGGGGGGCAGCTCTGAAGACAGTCTAACATTATCTATACCGTGGGACTATTCCGAGAAGTAATTCCTCTAAAACTGAAATGATCTTTCAGAAAAACAGATCTGTTTAAATTAAATGCTTGGTGACCCGGAGTCACCCAGGGCTATCCCTTTGGAAACAGGCGTTCGGATGTGCCTAACCTCGAATTCCAACCATGGGAACTTCCCACTTTCAGTAGCCGGCAGAGCTGACACCGTGTCAAAAAGCCACAGGATCTCCAAGGTTTAACTGACCCCCGAGCCTCCACGACCCTCTCCTGACTCTCCTGGAGCACTGCAGAGCTCCGTGTGATGCCCGACCATGACGCAGGGCGGGTTCTCCCCTTCCCAATGCTCCCTCACCTCTGCCATCGTCCAGAGGGTCAGCCAGGGTTGCTGGGGAACACCCAGGCACCAAAAAGCCATAATTTCTGTGGGAAGCTTATTCCACTGGTAAATCCATCTCCTTTTCAGAAACAACTACCCCATTACTTGCACAAAGTCTGTCTGCCTACAACTAACCATCAGTTACTGCTCTGCTTCCCTCTGCCAGATCAAACACCCTTTCAGAACCTGGTTCCTTCACCCAGAATTAGATTACAGCGTGCCATCTCATTTCCAGGAAGTTTAACAGACTTAACTTCCCCTCCAAACTCATTCTGAATTTTCTGTACCTTTTCTAAAAAAAGACCCAGACACCAGAGCTGAACCCTTGTTCCAGTATTGCCTCATCAGGACCATGCACAGAGGTCAAACTCGCTCCCTGTTCTCTGTAATTCTCCACTTACATTGAGGAAGATTAATTGCACTGTCCCTCTTGCCAAACAGCAAACTTCTTTCTAAACTGAGTGTTCCACAGCATCAATACTAATTTCAAAGAAATCTACAGTCCCACAAACGACTTCCATCAGTCCAGTCCACAACACCAAAGAACCAGATGAGGTAGATTTGCTAAGCCCTGTTCCTCAGCAGCTGTTTCCAGCAAAAGTCCCTGAAGCCAGGAGCCCAGTGGCAATTCGGGAGCCAGCGCGCGGCGAAGCAGGCAAACACCTGCCTCCCCTCTCCTTCAGCCACGTTCGCTGCAGCCACGCCACCGCCTGGGGCAGAGGAGAGGACCGGGAGGGCGGGGGGCAGAGCGGGGGCTGACCCGTGCGTGGGGCAGGTGTGGGCGCTGCCAGGAAGGGGCACGGGGGCTCGGGTGGGCTCTCACCTCCTGGCATAGTCGTACAAGGCTCGTTTCCGCTCCTGCAAGGACAGATGCCGCTCCACGGGGGACTTTGCAAATTGCTTTGTAGCTGGCTGGAACAGAAAGCACAAGAGCCATCAGGAGACACTCAAACAAAGCCAGAAGACCTCCTTAGCGGCTCTGCAAGGACTCAGCGCAGCAGTTCGGTCTTCAGTTTGAAATGCTCCGCTCCCCTGACCTCATGGCTAGTCCTGAACACGAGCCACCGTGATGTGGCTGCGAGCCATCGGACCAGAGGAGACAACAAACCACCAGAAGTACCTTGGAAGGCGGCACAGCTACGGAGCCCTGGATGCCAGAAGCAGCTGCAGCCTGGGAGGTAGACGGGACAGGCAGGTCAGTACCAGCCTCCTTACTTTCAGGGAAGAAGGGTACTCTCCCCTCCAGCAGGTTGGCAATGGTGGTATCCACACAGTTGGTTTGGGCTGCAGGGACAAAGAGGATCTGTATGAGAGGGAGCCGCCACAGCAGGACACTCACATCCTTGGTGCCACTGCGCTCCACAGAGCAGCAGGGACGAGGTTTCTGCTTTCAGGTACCGCAGAGACTTGGCACGGAAGGTGACCCTGCGTCCCTGCCAAGAGCCCAGGCCTCGCTTACCCAGGTCTATCCTGATGACCTCCAGAGGCACGTGAGGCAGCACCTCCTTGACCCGCTGAGCCATCGCTGTGATCCGCACGTCCTCGGGAGCGGCGCCAGTCAGGCTGGAAGGCATCCTGGGCCTGGCTGCCAGGGGCTGGCTTGAGGCTGCGAGAGAAAGAGCAGCGGGCACAGATGGTGCACAGCCTTCGAGCTGCAACAGCCCCGCTTCCCCTCCCGTGAACCAGCGCGGTGAGAACGCTGGACTTCTGCGCACAACCGCCGTGCCCAGGAGCGGCGGTCCCCTCCCTGCCAGCCTGGAGCACGCAGGCAGCCCCCGCTGCCCGGGAGGGTGTCCAATGCACCTTCTCCTCTGCCTCCACGCAGCAGCGACCAAGGCCTCCCCAAAGGCAAAGCCCCAGTGGCGGTTTGCAGCTAGGACACTACCCAGGACACCCACCTGGGGCAAAGGGGAGAAGCGACGTGTGTCTCAGCCTCTTCATGTGCTCGGTTTTGTCTGCTGCAGTGAGCCGTGTGGATACCACACCCAGCTCCATGGCCAAGAGCTGCAGAAATGCAGAGAAGAGCCACATGTACACGACACACAACACGCACGACCCAGGCATTCCCATCTCGCAGGGGAGTGTATCAGATGTACAGGCCTGCGTGGAGCCACGGCGAGGGCAAGAGGACTGGGAACTGATTTCTCCAGGGCCTCAGTGATGCCTTTCAGTGTCGCATGGAGCACATGAAGGACCAGGAGCAGGCAATATCATCCTGCCAAGACAGGCTGACAGGGAGATACAAGATCTTTGGTACAGGAGCTATGAAGTACCCAGCACATAAGGGAAAGGTGGAGAAACAACTGCTTTATTTGGTTTGTGGCATTATGAAAAGGGACCGAAAGGTTTGAACTAGACAGGGAGAGCCCTGGTAACTGGCAGAAAGGATAAATGGGTGGTAGCAAATAGGCCATGGAAAACCTGAATAATTGTAAGGGGCAATAAATATGGGCCAGAGTTCCCATCGTACAAATACACCCATCCAGAAATGCCCTTTGCAACTCTGCTTGCACCCCACTCTCCTCTGTGACCATCCCAAGTTGCAGCAGTCCTACACATCCCTCTCCCACGTCATCCTCCTACCTCCTGAACTCGGAGCGCAAAATCCTCACTCAGTTCTTCAGCTCGTCTGGGGACAGACGGCATCCACCTGAATGGGGACAACAGCACTGGGCTGACTGCTTCTCGGGCTGCTGGGGGAGCCAGCCCCCTCTGGCATCAGTCGTGCAACGCTGCTATCCCCACCTCAGCTCTTCCTGCTCGCCCCAAATTTCTCCCCATAAGACGAGCGTCAAACCTCAACACTAGCTTGCAAAATTAAGGGCAAGGCATGGCTCAGCAGACAAAACTGGCTCACTGAACCTTTATTAGCATTCAAGCGTTAAGTATCTCCTAATGAATTTCCCAGAGAGGCCCCAGATAAGGAGACACTGCTGTTAACATGAAAGTAGAAAACGGATCAGCAAGACTCGAGCCAGATACGGCTGGGGAAAGCTACAGCACAAGACTTTACTGAAATACCCCGACCCCTAAATTTGATTCCAAGCCCCTTCTCCTGCTGTGGACCCTTATGACACCAATGCTACGCAGCCAGTCTGGGCTCAGCTGGGCCCTAGGCAGATGTCTGAACCACCTCTGCGACTCACAAGGGATCACAGGGAACAGACAGACGCTGGAAGACTGAGCTGTCAGCAGGGAATCACCCGCAGAACCCCAGCAACCCTGGGGTGAGTTACAGCAGAGCAGCTAGCTTCAAAAATAAACCCAGCAAACTCAACATAAAAGCCCTGAGAGACTCCTCTCCTTCAGCAACTGAACGCAGGAACCAAGAGCCCTCTCCACTTCAGAAGCTGGTTCAGAAGCTGGACCTGGCACGGACCAAATACCGCTGAACAAAGCCATGCTGAGACACCGCAGCGAGGGCGCGCGGTAGCGTGTACCAAAAGATCTCTTCCTACAATGGCAAAAACGTCAGGTGCTCTGCCCCCCCCAAGCCCTGCCCCAAATGAAAGAGAGAGAGAGAGAGATAGTACCTTACTTGATAAACTGTGAAGGGAACAAAGAAGGTCCAGAGCAGCTCTGTAATCCAAGAGGAGTCAGCCACACTCTGGGGAAGAGAGCACAGTGAGAGCGCGGCACACGGGCTGGCCGGGTCTCCATCGGGGCGCGGGTGGGACACAGCTGAGCCACGGCAGCGGGTGACGGGTCCGTGGGCAGGGAGAGGCAGAGGGCTGGGGAAGAGGGAATGGCAAACCCAGCGCAGCGAGGGCAAGGCCCCACCTTCACCAGCAGGGCGAGAGAGGCAGTTTTCACTGCCTTGAGTCATCGCTTCCTCCCAGCGGGACAGCAAGACTTTCCTTTAATATCCCCACATTCTCTACTGGACTGTGCCTTTAGAACAGACTGAAAATGCCTCGAGACCTACTAAGGTTTCCTTAGAATCATGAACAATCCTCCCTTATTCTGATGGGAACGGCCCGTGTAATGCCTCAACTCCTGTAAGCTTTATCTCTTCATTTCCAAACAGGCTGCACTGTGAAGGCTTAAACGACTCTTCTCTTTGGAGATCAATCATTAAAGGTGAGTGGTAATTTATTACTTTCTTCCTTTTCCTAAAAATTAGTAAATAACCTTTTCCCTACCAAGTACCACGACGTGGAGAGCACTGGCAGAGGCGCTCTGGTGCGGGGGGGTCTCCACTCGTCTCAGCGGGACACAGCCCCGAGCAGCTGGCCCAGGCTCAGAGGCCAGGCTGACTGGGAGCAGAAAGCCAATAAAGAGCTCCAGAGTCCCCTCCACCTACGCTCTTCAGTGATTCCGAAGAATTCTCTATGCAATGTTCCTAGGATTTTGTAGCTGGTTACTTTTATCCTGCAGCAACCACACCTTCCACAAGCTGGTGAGAACTCCACCTCAAGATCTGCAGTTCACAACGTGGCTGCCTCGGCTTCTTTTACACCCGAGCTCACCTAAGCCACATGGCCCCAGGACAGGCCTCGTGCTGGTTTGTTTGGCCTGGGAGGAGGTGGTGTACGTGAGCAAAGCCCAGAAACCACAGCCACCAAGGGTAACATAAAGAAGTCTCATCTCCTGGATAAACAGATCTAAGAAACCTGCAGTCAAATGCCTTACAATGATGCCAACAGCCAGACTCCAGTTCCGCTGCCTTGTGCCACAGAACACCACCCTCCTTCAAGATTCCAGCCACTTGGAGCTGGAGAAAATTCTTTCTTAAACCCAGGTTTGGTGGTTTGCTCAGCCCAGTGTCACATAAGTGGCTAAGAAAGCTTTCTGTAAAGCACCGATCAAACCAGTCAAAGTATTGCATCTCCAGTCCTTGGAAGTTTCTGATGGTTTAAAATTACATAAGAAATCCACCAGGATTTACTTAGCCAATGTGCATGAAGGGAATCAACCTATGAAGGTAAAACCTGAGCCAAGAACTGACTATAACCAGTATCTTCAAACAGATCTCCAGTTACAGGCCTGCTGTTCTCCCTAACATTCAGGAAGGAAAGGATGCACAAATACACGACTTGTCCCATCTCACAGAATTGCTCGGAGGAGCCAAAACCACAAAAAGATCAGATATTCATTATGAACAGTCCAGAACAGGACAGCTCTCCCACTTCTCTGGAGCAGTCATTCAAAAATTTAAAGTATCCTCACTGTTAGAAAACTGAACTTGTGCGGTACCAACATTTAGTCTCAGCACCCGCAAAGACTGCTGCCACGTGCTTTGTCAGAAAAAAATAGTTCTCCACTCTTAAGCCTCTTCTCCACCATGCAAACAGCTGCCCACAACAATCTCTCTGCCTTCTCTGATAAGCTGATTAAGCTGAATGCATTTAAGTGTTGCCCTCTGGATTCTGCATCACGCTTATAGCTTCCTCGAGCTCTCTCTACCCCTGCCCCACTTTCTCGGCAGCGGGGTTACCAAAGCTTTGCGTATTATTTCAGCAGTTTTCACCATCGCACACATCCAGCTATAACTGCCCTACTCACCCTGCCAGCTCCTCCTCTTGTTACGCGCCCCGCAGGCCACGCCGGGCGCACAGCGGCCGTTCACCAGCACCTACCAGCAGTGCCCTGGATCACAACCAGTAACCTCCAGCTTCTTCGTTATTCACTAACCTGAACCTCACCAGCAGGGATCTCAATATTGACATCTGCAGTGCCAGGAACAGCACTCAACAGCACTGGGCAAAGGCATAATCCCGAACAGAATCTCCCCTCAAAAACACCTGCCTGCTGATGCTTTAGTATGGGCAGTGAGGTTGTGTGGCCTTCCGGTAAGTGGCTTGAAATCTAACCACTGTGCCCTACCACCTTAAAAAGACGGACAATAGAGAATCAACTAAAACGTCATACAAATATAAAATGTGTCTATTAATCCAAGTAGATCCATAAATCACATCAAGAAATAAGAAATTCAACAAAATCTCACTCTGTGAATAAGCTGAGAACAGCTTTGTTGCAATCTATCGAGCAGTGCTAGTGTTATCATCGTGAACTTTGTCACTTTTCTGAAGCTCACGTTGCATCATGTTACATGTGGGCACTGGGAGACACGATTCCAAGAACCTACTCCGGAGCGCCCTGCGTGACCCTCGGCACGTCAGCCAATCCCCAGGGGGCTGGAGCTGGTCCTTCAAAGCCCTTGAGAAGGGAGCTCAGGACGAGATGGACACACTGATGTCACGGAAGCCAGGTGGCACATTGTTAGAGCCACTAAAATGTTGCCAGTGTCACTAAAAGAGTATTGACTTAGTGGAAGCTCCCTGGGAAAGGACAGCATTGGCCCTGAACCTAGTCCTGGGGTGTAGGGCACCGGGCTGGGCTGCACCACCCCCAGGATTCAAAGCAGCAGCAGCAGCAGCAGACCTGAGGGCCCGGCCAAGACCCCGCCCGGCCCCACGCCCTGACTCACCACAGTGATCAACGGCCTCTGAACTCGCAGGGCCACTGGCTGTACCACGTCCAGGACTGAGAACGGCCAGGAGCTGGAAGGGAGGAGTTCAGCAGTGAATGCCCCAGCTGCACCAGCGCGAGGGCGGCGCACAACGGCCCCGGCGGTACCTGAAGCGGAGCAGGCCGGCCCGGCCGTTGGTGGCAGCCTCCTCCGGGAACAGCAGCAGCGGGGGGTTTCCCCGGTGGGACGAATACACCTTGAGGGAATCCACCAGCTCCGCGCGGCTGCCCGTCACTCCCAGCTCCATGAATCCCCGCGACCAGCAGATGAAGCCAGGGGCACCGTTCAGTGCAGGCTGCAAGGGAAAGCAAGAGTGAGGGAGAGCCACCGTGCTGCCCCCCGCAGAGGTCCACCTTCCCAGAGCACAGGGGGAGACAAAGTTCCTGCTTCTCAGCAAAAATGCCTCTGGGGGCGAAGGGGGCAACCTGCAGGATACAAACACTAGTAGCAGAGAACACGTTACTGCCAGTCTTCATTCAGTAGCTACTCTGGCCCCAATTCCATAGGAATTTCATTCCTAATCTTCAGTTCAGACTGTCCCGTCTGCCAGAGAAACGAGCAACCCCCCTGCTCTGGGTGACAACCGTGTTTCCGCATGTTCCCTCCAGTAGTTCCTAACACACTTGTCAAAGGACACACTGCTTCCACGAGTTGCCTTTCTCCAGGTAAGGAGCAGATCTACTGCTGTTCAGGACACAAGACCAACCAATTCACTCCCAGGCACGTTCAGAGTCTGTTGTTTCTGGAACTCCACACATAAGGAATTTCACAAGAGTCCAGGGAAAGTTACACAACCACCAGCCCAGCAGAATAACCGGAGCACGCCTGTCCCGCCACGCCGCTCCCCGCCACCTCTGTGCTGTCCACACGCACAGAACTGGAACCTGATGCTGTACGAAAACCGACAGCCAACCCTGCTTCTGACACCACCTACTTGAAAGGCCAAAAAAAGATGCAGATGCTAGGATCTGCCCACTCCCTTTCAATAAAATCAATACCCACTGTAACATTTCCTGTTCCTCCTCACCCTGTTTCATTTTTTCAGGCAGAGCCTAAGAGCGTGATGCTGAACCACAGAAGAAAATGCAAGGCTTGTGCAATCCTGGGTTAACAAATAAGAACTGAAGATGACCGTGGCAATACCTCAGTTCTGGAAGAGCTCTCTGTGCACTTCTGTTGGAAAGAGGCACTTCCAGACCAGCCACGCTCGGCTCCACGCTACTCACCGTATTACATGAGGTCAGAAGGTTGATGACGTTGTGATCGAACTGTGTCACGTGGTTGGCAATATACACCCTCACGTTGACATCACGAAGCCGGGGATCATTCTGTCGCACAAATAAGCCCAGCACTGAGCACATCACACGTACAATAAACCTGGGGGGGGAAAGTGGTTTCCTCAAGCCCTGCAGTCTGAGTCGTTGCTGGCTAACACGTCCAACAGAGCAAAGAGAGACCCGGGGATTCGTGTGACTTAACAAAGGACACCGGTACAAAATGGAAATGACGTGACAGATGTCTGGTACAGGAGTTGTTGGGCTGTAAGCTGCCTGCAGAGCAGCAGCTGCAGCATGAAATACGGGGCAGCAAGCCACTACAGAATTTCTTAGCAGGGTGCCCAGCTGATCCAAGTGTTTCAGATCAGGCCTTGAGCACTCCAGAGGCAACTGCCAGCTTCGGTCTTGGCAGAGAAGGGACCTTCGTGCGTCCTGGGAACAAAGAGTCCTGAGAACACAGCTCCCCGTAAACCTCGGCATGAGCCAAGCCTCCATGGCTACAGACCCCACGCTGCCCCCCAGCAGTGTCTGCACACCCCATCCCCCCTGGGCAACACCGTGTCCTGGGGACCGCCGAGCTCACGCACCGTCGCAGCACGCTGTCAGGCAGGGCGCAGCTGACCAGAAAAACATGTACGCCGATGAAGAGGCGCAGGACGAGCAGGCAGAGCCCCACGGGCGCGTAGAGCAGCAGGGCCAGAAGCAAGAACCCATCGGTCGGAAACCTGTAGGACCAGAGAGCAGCAGAGGCAGCCTGAGCGTGGCTGGGACACACACGGGGCGGCCGATGCCCCGCTGCCTGCCCGGGCCCTCCCCGGGACCAGCCTGCGTCCCCCGCCTGTGCCACCTCCCGGGCCTCCCCAACCAGACACCCAGCCCATCCCGAGCCTCCCCGCGGGCGTCCGGGACGCATCCTGGACTCTCACCGGTCCCCGCCCGGTACCCCCCCGACCTCCTCCACGGAGCTCCCGTGGGACTCCTCTTCCCGCAGCGGGCCGCCGGGGCTTCCCCCCAGGGACACGGCCGCCTCCTGCGCTGGCCTCCCCCGGCACCGAACCCCGAACCCCCGGCAGCCCGCCGCCCGCCCCCGCGAAACGCGGAGAGGACCACGCGCGCCCCGCAGGCCCCGCGGCTCTCACCGGTGCGAATCGAAGAGCCGCTCGGGGCCCGGGGCCGCAGGAGGGTCCATTCCCGCCGCACCCGGTGCCTCAGGGGCGCCCGACACCCGCCGCCATCTTCCCCCGCGGCCGCCCGCCTGGCCCGCGCGGGGCAGCCTGGGAGGGGCGGCGCGGTGCACGCCGGGAAGGCGCCGCCCCCCCCGG
>ML998283.1:80948-108866 GCA_010365825.1 Otus sunia | reverse complement strand
ACAGCTTCCGGTGGGCCTCCGCCTCAGGACCACGGCTCCCAGCGTGCCCCGCGCCGCGGCAACATGGCGGCGCTGGCGCGGTGGGCGCGGGTCCCGCTGCGGCCGGGCGCGGTGCGGTGGTGCCGGTCGCTGTGCGGGGCTGCCGAGGCGCCCCCTTCCCCGCTGCCGCCTCCTCCTCCTCCTCCACCACCACCCTCCGCCGGGGGCCGGGCGTTGGCGGCGGCGCTGGGCGCTGGGGCGGCGGCGCTGGTGCTGCTGTGGGCCCGGGAGGGTGAGGGCCGCCGGCCCGCGCTGCCTGCGCTGCAAGCCGCCGTGCCCGCCCCGCCGCCGCCCGCCTCGCCCCGCGCCGCCTTCAACTTCATCGCCGATGTGGTGGAGAAGACGGCGCCCGCGCTGGTCTACGTGGAGATCGTGGGCAGGTACCGGCACCGGGCGGCCGCCCCCGGCCCGGTCCACAGCCCCCCGCTACCCGATAGGGAAGTTTCCCTCTTGACCTTCTCCGCTCCTCTCCCGTCTTGCTCCTCCGAGAAGGGTCTGGCCCCATCATCCGCCGGGGAGGGATCCCTCGGCCCTCCCAGTACTCCCGGCTGCGCGACCCCCCCTCCCTCAGCCTCCCTGCACAGTGCAGCCCCCCGGCCACCTCCGGGGCCTCCGCTGGCCTCTCCCGCGGCCGCCCCATCTCGTATCCCAGGCAGCCTGAACCGGGCACGGCATCCAGGTGGGGTCCCCCAGGTGCTGCGGGAGGGACGGATCCGTCCCCTCACCCTGCTGCCTGCGCACACAGCTGGCATGCGACTGGCCTTCGCCTCAGGGACGTGCCGCTGCTGCATGGCCACTTTCTTGTCCTCCAGGACCGTTTTGGCAAAGCTGCCTTCTAGGCATCAGCCCCAGGCTGTCCTGTGGTGCAGGATTACTCTGTTCCAGGAGCACAGCCTTGTGTTTACCTTTGAACTCAATAACATTCTTGCCATTCTGCGTCTCCAGCCTGTTAAAGCACCTCTGAATAGTAACGCTGCCCTTCAGCTTGTTGCCTGCTCTCTCCAGTCACCAGCAGGGCTTGCTGAGTGTGCACAGTGTCCTGTCCCCTTTATGAACATGAAAGGTGTTAAATGGCAGTGGCCCATCCCCCAGCCCTGAGGCCTGATTTGGTAGCTGGCCACCAGCTGTACCTTGGGTGGTCCAGCCAATTTTCCCTTCACTTTATTTGATTATCAGCCCATGTGTCACCTGTGTGGCTTGAAGGGGCTGTGCTGAGAGCCTGCTTAAGTTAAACAACACCTGTTGGTCGCCCCACACCCACGCTGTCAGCCAGGTTGGTCAGCCATGATTAGCCATTAGTAAGTTGGTGCTGGCTGCTCCCAGTGCCCTTCTTGAGTGCTGTGTTCCAGGAGGTGGTTTCTGGGGGCGTTTGCTCCATAACTTCCCCAGAGACAGGGGCAAAGCTGGCTGACTGGCAGTTTTCAGGACACTCTTTCTTGGCAATCTTGCAGACTGGTGGGACGTTTGTTCTTCCAGCCCTCAGGAGCCCCCCTTTACCACTGTGACCTTTGAACACTCACAGGGGCATCAGCCAGCCCCCTCCTGTGGTGCCGTGGACTTGTGCATGTCCCTTTGGCTTCAGCGATCCCTCCCCTGATCCTCTGTGTAATGCTGCATTCCCACAGGCTCTGCCTCAGGGCACAGGGACTTGGGAGGCCCAAGGAACAAGGCAAAAAACACACAGATCACCTCAGCCCTCTGTGTTCTGTGTCACTGGGCCCCTTGCCCCACTCGGCACCATTCTTCCTGCAGAGGGCAGGGGGGTGGCCATCCCCCACGGAACCAGGGCCTGCAATCCCGAGTCTTCCTCTGGCTCTCCGATGAAGACGTACCTGTCACCTCCCAGGCGGTTGTGGCCGGCCCCAGGCGAGGCTCTGCGTGTTCAGGCTGCTTGTGCAGATCACAACCCTCCTCCTTGTGCTCTTTCCCAAAGTGCCTGCGCCAGCCGTTGCAGCTCTCCCCTCATGTGAGCATCCCACCGTGTCTCTGTAGCCCCAGCTGGATCATACCTTTGCCGTTGTGCCCAGACTCCTGATTCTTCCTGCTTGTTCCCCTGGTGTGTGTGTGTTCGTGTGGACTCCTGAGATGGGAAAGTGAAGGAGTCTCCCCCATTGTGCTGGTGCCCTGACACCCTCACTGTCCCCTGCTTCTTCCCTCGCTTCCCAGTCTGGGCCACCCAGTGTGCAGGGCCCTGCCTGCCCTCCCCAGTGTCCCCACCAGTTCCCTCAGGCTCCCTGCCACCCCTCCCTGACCATCATAGAATCATCTCGGTTGGAAAAGACCTTGAAGATCACCTAGCCCAACTGTTACCCCGCACACGCCTTGCAGGCACCCCTTTTCGGGCCGTGATGTGCCCATCTCCAACGGCTCGGGCTTCCTGGTGTCTCCAGACGGGCTCATTGTGACCAACGCCCATGTGGTGGCCAACCGGCGGCGCGTGCGGGTGAAGCTGGCCAGCGGCGAGCAGTACGATGCCGTGGTGCAGGACGTGGACCAGGTTGCAGACATCGCCACCATCAAGATCAAGCCTAAGGTGGGCGTCGTGGTCACGGAGCCGCTCCCTTTGTCTCCGCCATCCGCTCACCACCCTCCTCCTCCTCCTCTCCCAGCACCCGCTGCCCACCCTGCCCCTCGGGCGCTCCTCGGAGGTGCGGCAGGGAGAGTTCGTGGTGGCCATGGGCAGCCCCTTCGCGCTGCAGAACACCATCACCTCGGGCATCGTCAGCTCTGCGCAGCGGGGCAGCCGGGAGCTGGGCCTGGCCGCCTCTGACATGGAGTACATCCAGACCGATGCGGCTATTGACGTAAGGGGGGCTGGGGCGGGGGGAGCTGGGCAGGGGCTGGGGGTGCCCTGAGGTGGCAGGAGGCTAGACACAGAGCGCTGGGAGGTGAAGGGATTCCGGCCGGGCGTGGGCTGCGTTTCTCAGCTGGCCCCGTTGTCTGCACTCTGCCTCCCTGCCGCGGGTCCTGCTGTGCGAGGACGTTGCGTTCACGGCTGGTTTACTGCTCTCTCCTCTGCTGCAGTTTGGGAACTCCGGGGGCCCCCTTGTCAACTTGGTGAGTGCTGCTGCTTGCACCCTGGCTGGCGGGGCAGGGATGTGCTGCCCGCCCTTTGGTCTGTGCCCCTCCGTGGGGGCACTTGCGCGTGCGGGAGGTGCGGGGTGGGGGGGGGGGGCTGCATGTGCTCCTGGATCCCCGTGAGGAGGAGCAGGGGTCAGCCCAGCGTGGGAGCCCTGTGCAGCCTCTGTTCCAGTGGGCCCAAGCCCCTGGGACCCTGGCACGGTGGAGCTGAGCCCTGCACAGCCTTGGCCAGGCCACGGGAGCAGCAGGACGGGCAGGGACAGTTGTGCAGGCAGGACTCCAGGCTGGCACTGCAGTGCCCCTCCTCTCCATGGTGACACAGGACAGCTCAGCACCCATTTCCCTGCAGGATGGTGAAGTGATTGGGGTGAACACGATGAAGGTGACCTCAGGCATCTCTTTTGCCATCCCCTCGGACCGGCTGCGGAAGTTCCTGGAAAAGGAGGAGCAGCGCAAAAGTGAGTGGGGTCCCTCCCTGCTTGTGTACGGGGGGAGGAGGATGGAGGAGGGAAGCTCTGGCACAGCTGGGCTCCAGGCCCTTCTTCTGAGAGAAGGCCTGGCAGAGCAGGGCTTGGAGTCTTTGGGGGTGAGAAGGTTCTCCCATCTGGCATGAAGCTCTCCCTGCCGTGGGAAAGCTCTGCTGCTACTTCCCTCTGGCAACTGAGGCATGGACTCTCCATTGAAGCACAGAAGGAAAATCCTTTATTATTACAATGGTACATGCTCTCGCTACCTTAGCTCTTACTTCATGATAAACAAATCAGCAACTAGACAGTCATCAACCCTCTCTCCCACAAACAATTCCATACATTCTCCGAGCTGACTTATCTTTCTTCCAAGGCCCGCTTCTCCTCCAAGCCTTGCTTCTTCTCCAGGCCGGCGCAGAGCAGAGCTGGTGCTTCTCCAAGCCAGTGCAGGACAGAGCTCCTGCCTGGTCCACCAACCAGAGTTCTCCACCTTCACCATCCTCCCCAGAGCTCTCTGGCTGAGCTGACCAGCTGATATCAGTTTGGCTCTTAAGTATTTAATCTCCCACAGCTGTGCAGGGCTGACAGGCCAATGCCGACGTGCCTTTTAATCATTTACCAGTAACACATGATTTAACTCTTAACATATTGAATCTCCCACAGCTGCGTAGAGCTGACACTCCCACACTTCCCTGCCCACAGGGGCCTAACAAACTGCAGGGAGGATGCTGGCCTGCCTCTACTGCAGATAAAGACTTTCAAAGTGTCCCAAGTAGCTTGCACTTAAGTCCCCAGGAGTGGTGAGGATTTTTTTTTTTATATTTGTTGCTACTTTTCATTAGATCTCAACATATGGGAAAATGAATGGACTGTTGGTGTTCAAAAAGGGAAAGGATGACCTGGAAATGGGGCTACTTAGCCTTTTGCGTACCAGTGGAGATGCAGGTGCAGGATTCAGCTGGTGGTTAATTTAGTCCTGTAGGATGCTGCCTCTTTTTGTTCCTTTGTGTTTGTGATCACATGTTTAATGCAGACTCTTACTGTCTGGTTCTCATGGTGACACTATGGAGTGATACTCTCAGTCAGAACAGTGACAGCTCAAACCAGGAAAGCACAGTGTGCAATGCCTGTAGAGCTCTAACTGCTAAAGGGGACGGGAATAAGCTCTTGGTAGGGAATTAGAACAACTCCCTGACTGCCTCGGCCCAGCATCTGCCCCAAGGTGTGTGGGCTTTGTGACTCGGCCACCTCAGCCCAGCGCTATCCCAAGTGCCTGTCTGCCTTCAGCCTTGTCATCTGTCATCCTTTTGCTCAACAGGCTCTTGGTTTGGCAACGCAGAGACAAAGCGCCGCTACATAGGAGTGATGATGCTGACTCTGACACCGAGGTACGTGGTGGGAGGTCGGGGGCCAACAGATGTGTCTTGTCGGGACGTGGTGACTGTGATGGGATCTAACAGAGCACCTGTTCTGGGGAGGATTGCCTTCACAGTTAAGCACTCGCTCTCAAATCTTTGTGTTCGTGTTGTGTTTAGACTCTAGGCTGTGTTAAAGATAAATTAGAAGCTTGCCAGTTTCTACACTTGTGGAAGAATCTGTAAGCAGATAAAAAGTCCCTGAACCCACCCCTCAGAGTGGCAGATCAGTCTGTAATTGTCACTAGGAGGAGTTCGATAAAGACCCTTTGCAGCACAGCGTGAATGAAGAGCCACCAGAAACATTGTGTAATTAATAGATATGCAACGTGCCAGCTGAAAGTTGTGATGAAGCAGTTGGGCAAGTTACACTCTGGGAGGAGGGATCTGCCCTGTGAATTGCTGTGGGGCAGAAACAGTTCTAGAATATGGGACTTTCAGAATAAGAAATGGCCAGTTTGCCAGTGGTAGAGTCAACCGAGGGAGATGGTAGACAGGCAGGAGAGCGGCTGGCACACGCAGCGTGGCTGCCAGCCCAGGGTGGTGTGAGGCTCCTAGGGAGCTGGGTACTGCTCTGGAGAGAAGTCATCATGCAGCTGACCAGTACAGCACTGGCAACTAGGAAGAGAAGGACTTCGTGTGCGTCTGAGACTCTTCACCCTCACGGTGCTGGCTTAGGAAGGGCCCTGTGTTACCTCTCAAGGAGTGCTCTGGTCAGCAGAGGGGACTGCAGACAGACAACCCGCGTGGGTCTGATCGAACCCACTGGTCCCCAAGATGTGTCTGCAGCCTCGGCTGCCAGCCAGGCACCCAGCAGAGGCAGCCGTGTGCTGCTGAGGGCTGCAAGCCTTTGGTCGGGCCTGCAGAGAGCTCTGGTCAGGGCTGAACCTTAGTCGGGCCTGCAGAGAGCTCTGCTCAGGACCATGAGCCTTAGTCAGGCCTGGCTCTGCTCAGGGCTGTGAGCCTTAGTTGGCCTGGCTCTGCTCAGGGCTGTGAGCCTTAGTTGGCCTGGCTCTGCTCAGGGCTGTGAGCCTTAGTTGGCCTGGCTCTGCTCAGGGCTGTGAGCCTTAGTTGGCCTGGCTCTGCTCAGGGCTGTGAGCCTTAGTTGGCCTGGCTCTGCTCAGGGCTGTGAGCCTTAGTTGGCCTGGCTCTGCTCAGGGCTGTGAGCCTTAGTTGGCCTGGCTCTGCTCAGGGCTGTGAGCCTTAGTTGGCCTGGCTCTGCTCAGGGCTGTGAGCCTTAGTTGGCCTGGCTCTGCTCAGGGCTGTGAGCCTTAGTTGGCCTGGCTCTGCTCAGGGGGGCTGTGCTCTGCCAAGCTCTCGTGGCTGCAGTGCGTTGAGGGGTGTGGGGGCTGCCTGCACCCCTGGGCACCTTGAGCAGCCTCTGGGGTTCCTGCCTGGGACACAGACAGAGGAGCAGATGCTCTGTGCCCCCGAGATTGGGGGCAGTGGGGCACGGGGGGAGACTGCTGGATGCCCAGTAAACACCCAGTAGATGGTGCTGGTACTCGGCAGAACTTGGGGACGTGGGAGCCCAACTGCGCGCGCAGGGAAGAGGACGTGGCTCCTGGAAGCGGGTCCAGCTCCAGCTCAGCCTGCGAGCAGCCTCCAGCGCTCCTGGGAAACCATCCGGCTCCAAAACCATCGTGTTTGTGCCCGGCTGCTGGGCAGCTCTCCCAGCCGGCAGCGGCTCGCTCGGAGCCGGCTGCTCGCGCTGTCTGAACATGCTCGTTTGAAAGGCTGGAAACTTGCGCTGGTGCAGGAGGAAGCCGAAGCTCCCTGTGGGGTACGAGTTCCTCGGGCTCCTGGTCCTGCAGCAGATTGTCAGGCAGGAGTGTCCTAAGGCACCAGCCTTTGCCCCGTGGCCAGAGGGCACAGAGATGTGCCGGTGGCTTTGAGCGGTGGTGGAGCTCAGGGGTACCCTTGTTGTGGCCACAGAGAGCCAGGGGAAGAGACAGGCCCTGGCTGGCAGAGCCCTCCATGGTCATCTTACTGTGCAGAGTGAGCAGGGACTGAGCAGAGGACCCTGAAAACAGCAAAGGAAAGATGCTGGTTATTGGGAACAGGTTCTATGGGAAACTACTGCTGGGGGGTGCTGCTGGCCGGGGGTGTTACTAGAGGGATGTCCAGGGTTGGTTGTTCATGCAAAGTGTGAACTACTCCGGTAGTTCCCAGCTCTCCCTGGCACAGTTAGGACTGTTGTCCTCTAGTTTTTGACAGGAAGATGGTGCTGTTTGAGTGCCCCGGGGTTTGCAGTGGGTTGCTCCTGCTTAGCGGCGTACAGGGATGCAGGAGGAGAGGTTCTGTGCCGTGGTCTCCAAGCCTGTGCAGCCATGGTGGGGTGGGAGCCCCACTCTGCTCCCAGCTCCTTACCTGATGCAGATTTGCTGATTTTTTCCCTCGGCAGCATCCTGGCTGAGCTGAAGCTGCGTGATCCCAGCTTCCCCGATGTCTCCTATGGAGTGCTAATCCACAAGGTGATCATCGGCTCCCCAGCCCATCAGTAAGTGCTGCCCTGCGCCTCAGGGGGTGCCTTGAGCGAGGATGGGATGCATTTAGTCTGTCTCCAGAGCTGCAGGGCTTGGGCCCCATGGCCGTCACTGCAGCAGAAACCAGCTGGTGACCCTTGCCCAGGCTCGCCATCCTGTTGGCTGAGGCAGCTGGGGGCCAGAGGCCACCCGGTGTGGCAGCCCGAGCCCCCCCGTAGAGCCCGGCTCTTCCTGCTGCTGGGCAGACGAAGCTGAGGGTCTGCTTCGCCCACGGTGCGCTGCTGCCGTCGTTCTCCCCGCAGGGCAGGGCTGAAGGCAGGCGACGTCGTGCTGGAGATCAACGGGCAGGCATCGCGCCGCGCCGAGGACGTCTACGAGGCCGTGCGGACGCAGCAGAGCCTGGCCTTGCTGGTGCGGCGCAGCTACGACACTTTGCTGGTGAGCGTTGTCCCCGAGGTGACGGAGTAGCGGCGCTGCCGCGCGGGCCGAGAACACAAGGCTGAGCCGTGTCTGCACGCTGGTCAGGGACTGGCTGAGAGCTCGTGAGGGACTGGAAGGGGCCAGGCAGAGGGGCCCGGCCCGGTGCTTGGGAAGACTCGTGGTGCAACCGTTCCCCTCTGTACTCAAATAAAGCACTTTTTTAGGGACCCCCCCGGTGCCGTGTGGCCTCCGTCCCACGGCATCTAGGCTGTGCAGGACCTGCCCCTCCTGCCAGCCCCACACGTCCTGCCAGCTGGGGAGGAGCACGTGGGCGCCTCCAGGGACCCACTCGGTACCCACACAGGCTGGGATCTGACTCCTCCGTCTGTAACGCGGGCGCCCGGCGAGCCGTGGCTCGTGCAGCCATTCCTCGGCGAGTGAGAGCGGCTCTGGGGCAGCCTGGGCTCCCGGGCTTTGCCGGGCAGCTCTCCCTGCTGTGCCAGCTGCGCCGGTCCATGGCTGCGCCACGAGGGACGCGGCAGGTGCCCATCTGCTCAGATCGCTTCTGCGGGGAGCGTTATGAGTGCCCAAAGGTCTGCGTCTGCCTCAGTGCCCACTGGCAGCTTTCCGGGCCACGGTGAAGGGAGAGTCGATGCTGGACTCGGTGGCCATGGCAGCGTCTCGCTGGCCCCCGTGTCCGGGAGGAGCGGAGGCGGGAGCCGGGGCCGTGCGTGCCGCCTCGGCGCTGTGTGTCCCTCCCCCAGCGGGTCTGTGGTGCTGGAGCGCTGCGCTCCCACGCACCCAGCCTGGCCCCTGGGGACGGGTGGGGCCCTCCCTGCGCTCTGCAGCTGGTGGCCGAGAGCCCGGCCAGCCCTTCTGGGAAGGAGCCGGCCCGGCTGTTCCTCGCCTGCCTAGAAGAGCCCCTGCTCCGCTCGGGGCGGCTCTGCGGCGAGCGCTGCCGTGGGGCTGATCCGGCCCAGCTTAGCAGGAGGAATGTGTGTGTCGAGCCTGCCCTGCCTGTGACGGGTCTCCCGAGCCCTCGCCCCTGCCTGTTATTTTTAGGAGATGAAAGAAGCACAGTTCCTTGGGGGTGCTGTGGCGACGGGCGGCTCTGGGCCGCTGCTGCCCCCGCGCTCCCCCCGCCCCGGAGAACAGGCCTCCTTTCAGGCGGCCCTGGCCTCACCAGAGGAATTTGCTCCCCCGGCAAGCCCCAGCCGGCTGCTCGCAGGGGAAATAGCTGAGACGCCGGCCGGCGTTTCTCGCATAGCTGCTCCGGCAGCGCTGACCGCAGTGCTTTCCACTGCCCGCAGCCAGGTCCTGCTCCGGCCCCGCCACCGCTCTCCCCCCCCGGCGCGGGGGGAGCAGTCTGGCCCCAGCAGTGCGGAGGAGGTGGCTGAAGCTGCCCCCGTGCTGCGCTGCTGCAGGCGGCATCGGAGCGTCCGGCTGAGGCAGGGGAGCTGCAGGAGCTGGGGTGTCCCTCCACCGCCCTGGTGTCGTGTCCCCGCTCCCTGCCCGTGCCTCTGCCCCTGGCTTGGCCCCCTCCGCGCCAGCCCCATCTCCCCTGTGAGACCGCGATCCTCGTGGGTCGCGCCCCCGCGGTGGGATTTCTGCATCTGGTGTGGTGGAACCAGCACTTCCCCCAATCCCTGCTGCGCCAGGGGGGCCCCGTCGGTCCCCAGGCCAGGGCAGTGACGCTGGCGCTCTGGCTGGCCCCATCCTCTGCCCAACGGGCGCCTCCCAGCAGGACCAGTACGGCCACTCCCCAGCCCCACACTGGCTGCTGGGGCTTTGTGGGCAAGGGGAAGCATCCTGGCTCCCCATGAGTACTGGGGGGGTGCAGGGGATGGGGGGGCAGCTCCCACACTGTGCTGGAGCCTCCCAGCCCTGCCAGGCTTCTCATCCCACCCCAGAGAAGAGCCAGCAGCCGTTGGGGAAATAGAACTGACAACTTTATAGAGAAAATAAAATTACAACTAAGAGATGGATGTGGGAACTGCTGCCGGGCAGCTGGAGGCAGAGCCGGCGGGGCAGGGGAAGTCACCCCGTCCCTGGGGTTGAGGGGCTCCCCGGGGCTCGGTCGGGCTGTGCAGGGGTGGGGGTCCCAGGGCTGGCCCAGGGGGGAAGGAGCCAGGGCTGGGCAGGGGAGCAGGAGGTGGGGAGTGGCTGGGATGGACTGGGAGCAGGGAGGGGCGTGGTGGGGGTGCAGGACCTCCCAGCCCATACCCATGTGCATCCCCGGGGGATGTGGGCACAGAGTCTTCTGGTCAGTGGTTGGGATGGTCCTGGGCCGGGAGGGGCCGTTGTGCTGTGCCCCAGCACCGGCTCCCCGAGGTGGGGAAGGGCAGCCGGCGGTGGCCAGGCTGGGGCAGTCCCCGGCCAGGCTCGGTGGCAGTGGGGCTGGGCACGTGGCCTCCCCACTGGCCCCCAGCAGCGTCCTCCTCGCCATGTGCGGCAAGGGAGGGAGATGCCCGTCTGCCCCGGCGCTGGGGCCCTACGAAATCTGGTTGTTGAGCTGCCCCGGGTACTGCTCAAACCGCTTGTTGGCCTCCTCGCTGAGCGCGTCGCCTGGGTGAGCAGAGGGCGAGAGCTGCCAGCGCTGCACCGGCCCTGCCACCCCCCGCGCCAGCCGGGCCACCCTCCCGCCAGCCCCGCCGCCTGCCCCCCCAGCCCCACTGCTTCCCCGCCTCCCGGGGCACCCCCGCCTGCCCCCCTCGCGCCCCCGGGCCGCGTCCTGGGCCGTTACCGATGTGGCAGCTGTGCACCCATATGCGGTGCCCGTCGTACTTGCAGTTGCATTTCATGGCGTTGTTGGTGAAGTCGCTCTCTGCCACCTCGAAGTTGGGGTTGATCACGACCTGTGGGGTGTGGGCTGTGAGGGTCGCAGCCCCCCTGCCCCTTGTTGGCTGGGCCTTCCCAGCCTTGGCGGAGCTGCTGCCCGCCACGTGGCCCCCAGTCCCCCAGCCCCGGCAGGACTCATCTCCCCAGCTGCCGTGGGGTGCGCAGGAGGCTCCCAGGAGCTGGCGGCTGCCTGTGTTGGGGGGATGACCCCGTCCCTGCACACCCCGTGCCCCTGAGCAGTGTTGCTGGGAGCAGGAACGGGCTGAAGCCCTGCACGCCTCTGCGCACGGGGACAGGCGCTGCCCCGCTGGGCTCCAGCCTGCTCAGAGAGTGGGCGAGAGGGCCTGGGGCACACGGGGGGCTGGAGGTGCACGTGGGGCCGGGGTGGCTCAGCTGCAGCACCTGCAGGATGTAGTTGCCTGGCTTGACGTCCGTGATGTCGATCCACTGGCAGTCGATGTCGTGCCTGTACAGGTCCCAGCAGCCCACGGTGATGCCCTGCTCCCCGAAGTTGGCACACTCGTACCGCTTGGCCACGTCTGCGGGCGGGAAGAGAGTGCGGCTCGTCCCTGCTGCGGCCCCGGCATGCGGCGGGGACAGGGACGGTGCTGTGAGGCCTTGCAGCACCCACCTTCCTCACACTCAGTGTCCTCCAGGCAGAAGCTGGCCTTGTGTCCCTCCGCCACCTTGGTGCCGTTGGGTGTCAGGATGTCGTAGTGGGTGAAGATGTCCATGCTGTGGTAGTGCCTGCGGGAGGGGGCCGGTGGCGCCCGGCTGTGCCAGTGCCCGGGCTGCAGGGAGCTCGGGGGCTGCCTGGGGCCCAGGAGACTCGTCCTGCCCTGCAGCCACCCCCCACCCCGCCTCGCTGGGGGAAGGTGCCCACAGCCCCTGCTCTGAGCTGCAGTGCTGCCAGGTCAGGCAGGGCTCAGTCCTGCCCTGGGAGGGGACATGGCTGTCCCCAGCCAGGTAGCCTTGGCAAGTGAGGGGCTCAGCCTACAGCCCCGTCCCTGCCCCCCCAGGGCCCCCAGCCCCAACATTGCTCATCCAGGGTCAGCCCTGAGCCGGAGCAGCCAAACTGGACCCCGGGGCAGCAGAAGGTGCCTCAACTGGTATCACCTTCACCTGTGTAACCCTCACCTGGCATCACCCTCATCCAGCATCACCCTTGCCCAGAGTCACCCTCGCGTGGTGTCACCCTCGCCCGGCCCGCCGCAGCAGCACTATCACCCTCTCCCCCCCGTTCCCCTGCCCGCGTGGTGCACGCACCGGTGGCACTCGTGCCAGACCCAGGAGTGCCGGCCGGCCTTGGGGCGGAAGTCTGCACGGCCGTTGTTGTGGATCTGGGAGGAGAAGCGGAGCAGGCGGCGGTGCCCGTAGGGCCAGTTGGCCAGGCGGGCCGAGCTGGAGAGGCAGTTCTCCTCGGCGGCGCAGTACAGCATGTGCAGCGGCCGGTCCTCGATGTACGCCGTCTCCTGCACCAGCGGGGCGTGCAGCAGCAGGTCGGAGGCGGCTGGGGGGCAGGCGGCTGCTCAAGGACCAACGGCCACGCCGCTGCGCAGGGGCGGCGGGGACAGGGACGGGGCGAGCGCCCAGCACAGGCCGGGGGGACGCGTGCCCTCCCCGGGCCGACCCTGCAGCCTCGCCAGCTGCAAACCCCATCGCCCGCAGCCCCTTTACCTGCAGCACCCCCCAGCCCCCCACTCACTCTCGGAGCAGATGACCCCTGCAGCGAAGCGCGTGCCCGTGTTCCTGCAGCTGAGGCGGGGGCCGTGGTGCCGGCAGTGGCTCAGGGCCATCTCGTGGCCCGCGCACTTCACCCCGCTCAGCACCATCTCCGTCACGTTGCTGGCGTCCCAGTACCACGTCTCCTGGGGAGGGGGTGAGACAGGCAGGGTGGGGGGGCTGACTGCCACGGGTGCCCAGGCTGCGGCCAGCTCCCCGCCACGGCCCTGCCCACACGCCCGGGCTGCCCACGAGGGTCCCGTCCCGCGGCACAGCGCAGCCGCGTCCCTTTGCCCCCACGCAGCCCCCATCTGGGAAGCGCCGGTGCCTTGTGCTCGCCGGGGCGTCACCCGGGGCCTCCCCGCCGGCACCTACCGTCACCGCATGCAGGGAGTAGCCCAGGCCCAGCTGGCGACAGGCCACCATCGCCTCCTTGGTGGTCCAGCCATCGCTGCACACCGTGCCCCACTTACTGCCTCGCTTCACCTCCACGCGGCCCTCGAACGCCGTCCTCCCGCCGGCCAGGCGGATCTGCGGGGGAGCCCTGGGGCCGTCAGCGGCACCCCCGCCACGCCACCCTCCTCCCCATCCCGTCCCTGTCCCTGTTCCCGTCTCCATCCCCGCGGAGCAGTGGTGGTGGCGGGTCGCTGCCCTGGCTGAGCTGGCGCTGGCACCTACTTGTAAGCCGTGGTTAGCGAATCCCAGCCCCAGCTGGCGACAGGCCACCATCGCCTCCAGCGTACCCCAGCCTTCGCTGCAGACCAGACCCCAGCGGGGTTCCTCCCCGTCGCCTGCCCCCACCGCCACCTCGACCCGCCCCTCGAAGCGGCTCCGGCCCCCGCTCAGCCGAATCTGCAGAGAAAGGCGGTGGCAGCATCATCGTGGTGGCAAGTGATGCTCGTGTGGCCACGTCCCGCAGGACAGGCATCCCCAGCCCCCATCCCCGTCCCAGCCAGGGCCGTGCTGCGGTACCCAGATGGGCCCTGGGCCGGGGGTATCGGGGCACGTGGGGAGGGGGCAGCCAGAAGCAAGGGCACAGCTTTGGTCAGCAGGGAACTCAACCAACATGGCAGGTTTGGGGGCAAGAAATTGCTTGTGACTTTGGGAATTGTCTCACTGAAGCGGGGAAAAATGGTTCATTTTGAAATGGCATTCCCATTTCAGAAATGACAGGTATGGGAGAGTTAAAAAAGGTTAAAAAGCCCAAAGTGGATGAAATTACAGGCCAGGGCAAACAGGAACATGCAGCTCCATTTGCTAATTTCATCATCAGTAAAAAAAAATCTCCTAGTTGGCCCACAGTGATTTTTTTTTCTGGTGCTTCTGCTGGGGAGCTGACAGGGGCTGGCAGCAGGGAGAGCATCAGGGAGCAGCAGCCCCACCCCACCCCACCCAGCGGGGCTCCATGGGGTACCCACAGCCCCCCCCAGCCTCCCGCCCCCTCCTCACATGAGCAGCTTAGGGCTCCCACCCACAGACTCCCCAAGCCCCCCAGGGCAGCCCTTGCCTCAGGCCAGGGGGAAACGTGCGCACCAGGGTCTCGTAGCCCATGTAGGGGATGTTGCAGCGGATGGCCGCATCCTCTGTGTGCTTGCAGTCCTCCTGCGTGATGTTCTTGAACGGGCAGCTCCAGAGGGACTTCTCGGTGCCCAGGCACTGCACCTCATTCAGGTGGATGGGTCCTGTCCCTGTCAGGGGCACCGCCAAGCTCAACGCCTGGTGACACAGGGACGGCCCCATGGCTGCCCCTCGGCTGGCAGCAAGGGAGCACTCCTGGCCCCCACGGCTGCTGCCCAGCTCGAGTGACCACAGCCCCCAGCGATGCTCAGGGCCAAGCCCGGTGCCACGCGGGACCGGCAGCCGGGCACCCAAGGGACTATCCAGGCCATGGCTCCCCGCAGCCCAGCAGAGCCCTGCACCTGGACAAGCGCCTCGCCCGCAGCCCCAGGAGCACGATGCCTGGCTCCTCCGCCCCAGCAGCCTCACCTTGGCCCATGCGTGCCCCGGTGAGGGCCTCCTTGGCGCTGCCAAAGCCCAGCTCGCGGCACACCACACTGGCCGACAGCAGATTCCAGCGGTCATCGCAGATCGTGCCCCACTCGCTGCTCTTGAGGACCTCGACGCGGCCCTCGCCGACCTTTGCGCCGCCCTTCAGCCGGATCCGTGGCTACAGGGGAGCAGGGTTAGGGCACAGCACAGCACAGGGGTTGTGGGCCATGACTCTGGGGTGTGCAGGGGCAGGACACCGTCCCCACCTCCTGCTCCATGAGCTGGTCACCCAGGGACCTGCACACCCGCCCTCGGGTGCAGGCCGGGGGACAGAGCTCCGCGGCGGGGCAGTGGCCAGCTGTGGGCCACCGCAGGACTCGTCCCCCTCCCCGCGGGGCTCACCTGGCCCTGCTGCTGTTGGCGCTGCTTCTTCTTGTGGGCGCTGCCAGTGGCAAAGAGGGGCCCGGGCACGCAGCTGACGACGGCGGGCATGCCGGCACCGCAGGCGGCCGAGGTGTTGCCCTGGTAGAACTCGAAGGCGCACATGGAGAGGTGCACCTCCGTCCCCGCGCAGGACACCGAGTGCAGGCGGTAGTTGAGCTGCTGCCGCTCCGTGAACAGCCTGCAAGGAGGGAGGAGCCCTGAGACACCACCAGCACGGCCAGCTGGCAGTGGAGGTGTCGATGGCCACCCTGCCTGCAGCTGCACGTGCTGCCCGCGCCCCTTGCCATGTCCCCCAGGGAGAAACGCGCCGTGTCTGTGGGTGCCTGCCCCTCGCCAGCCGCCTGTCCCACGTCCCCGGCACCATGGGGACACGCACGGGTCCAGCAGGGCTGAGTGGGGCTCCTGGCACTCAGGCTCTCCACTGGAGCCATTTACCTCTTCCTGGACCCTACGTCCTCCCTGCGCTTTTGTTTAGGCTGAGATTTGGAGGCCAGCCTGGAAAACAGAAAACAACCATCAAGGAGCCCAGGTCCTCCGGCTGTCACCTCCGCCGGCTGCAATGACACGGGAAGCACAGCTGGCCCCGGCTTTGACTGAAGACAACTGGGCACGTTGGCCCCCGAGGGAGACTCATGCACGTCCCCTTCACGTCACACGTGGGTGACAGCAACGTGACACAACTGCCCTGCACAGCAGAGATGCAGTTTCCTGCCCACATCCCACCAGGAAACTGCCAGATGCAGCAACATCCCAGGCTGCTTTGTCACACAGCAGAAGATCAAACACCAGGACAGCGATTTGATCTGTCGGGTGCAAGTGAGGTGTGTCCATGTCCTTGTCCAGACACCAGACAACGTCACTGTGCCGTGTTCCGAGGGGGGCAGGATGCCCCACAAGTGCAGCACCAAGCAAGCAGTGCGGGTGGCGGGTGCCCTCCCCAGTGCCCAGGCTTGCAGGGACCTCCCGCCAGCGACAGGAGCTCCTGGGGTGCACGCTGCGTGGTGCAGGGAAGACGAGGTTGCCCAGGGCCCGGCGCACACGTGATGGTCCCAACGCCCTCAAATGCTTTGCTTCGCTCGGGGAGGAAATGCCGAGCAGGGCCAAAACCCCAGGGAGCGCAAGGAGTAGAGCAGAGTACCCCAAAATGGGACTGACAGCCTCCCAGGGACAAGGCAAAACCAAGTCTGGCAACTGAGCCCGCTGGCCAGTGGTAGGTTTGCATCAGCCCGCACAGGCTGCAAACCCCAGGACACAGCCCAGGACATCAGCCAGAGGACAGCAGCGCCCATTCACACTCATGAAGCCACATCTCAATCCTGCAGCCAGTTCTGGGTCCCCAGCACAAGAAATTCATCAACTAAGAGGTGTGAGCCCTGAGCAGAGCCACCACGGCAGTCAGGGCTGGAGGAGAGATGGGGGACCAGGGCTGCCAGTGGGCCAGAGCCCGGCGCTTCCAGCCACGGGAGGGAAGAGCACAAAACAGGCGCGATTGGCAAGGCAAGGTTCAGACGTGGTGTAAGGAAAATTTTTTCCCCACGAGGGCTGTTCAGCATTGGAGCAGAGGCCATGAGGCTGCAGGATCTCCATGTCTGGAGGTTTTCAAAAGCCAAGGGGACGACATCCTGGGCTGACCCTGCTCCATGTTGCAGGACTAGGACTCCCCGAGGTCCCTTCCAGCCTGGATTATCCTGTGACCCCACGTACGACTGCAGCCGTGCAAACCAGCGCGTGGCTTTCAGGAGGCAGCTCCTGCTCTGGGTAGAGGGGAGGGAGCAGACCCCAGACTCATGGATTTTATGAAGCATTTCACCCAGTGCTGCAGGGGAAATACCCGCTCCCTGGAGAAGGGGCAGTCAGCACCAAATCAGAGACTTAACAGCACATTGCAGAGAGCGGGACCCGTGGAGGGGGTCTGAGGGGACTCCCCGGGCTGATCTCATCTGGATTTCCATCACCACTGCAGGAGCTGGTGAGGGTGCCTCTTGGGGACACAAAGCTGGGAAGTGCCACAATAAAGAGCTCACCAGGGGCTCAGAGCATAGAGAAGGTGGTGGGACCAGGGCATGGTCGTGTGCTGGGGGCACAGCAACGTCTCTATGCAACCGTGGGCTCGGGCAAGAGGTGCCAGGCCATGGCCCAGAGAGGATGGTCTCTGGCTCCCTGAACTCACCACCAAATCTGGCAGCAGGGCTCAGGGATGGAGGGAAAGGACAGCCAGACTATCCCTTGGGACTAGAAGAAAGGCAGCAAGAGCAGGTGGGCAGAGGGTTCAAGAGACCCCAAGCAGATGCAGCGCTTGGGACAAGCCTGTCATGGTGCCCATCACGCCGGCACCCAGCAGGGCTGAGCAAGCGCTCCCATGCTCCCACCCACCCACCCTGCGGGGAAGGGAGGGGTGCGCAGACTTTCCAGCTTCCCCGCTGCTACTTTCTGCAGAAAGCAGCCCATTTCCACAGCCCTCCCTCCCCATCCGCCAGGAGAGACGGCTCTGCTCCAAGGCCAGGATGCTGTGGCCCCCTCCACACCTCCCAGGGGTTCCTGCCCACAGCGGGTCTGTGCCGCAGACCCTGACCCCCCTGCCAGGACCCCTGCCCGGTTCATGGGACATGGCCAGCCTGGGAGAAAGACTGTCTCTGACGGGGGACGGGGGACCCTGGTGTGCACAGGCAGGTCCCAGCGGGGTGGTGTTTGTCCTGCTTGCCCAGCACAGCCCGGGCCCTTGGTCTGCTCCATCCAGATCCATTTGTGCCAGGATCTGTTGTGATGGCAGAGACCAGCGGGGCCGGCCAGCCCAGCTCTGCCAAGGGCTCAGCAGACGGGGCGCCCCAGCCCCTTACCTGCTGCCCGGCCTCAGGCTCCGGCCCTTCATCCCGGCCGCACGCCTCAACCGCCTGCAGGAGCAACACCGCAGCTGCCCGGTCAGCGCGCACGCAGCACCGGCACCGTGCCACGGGCAGTGGGTCCCTGCCCACGTCCCTGCAGCCCTCGCTCGGGCCATTGTGCTGCAGGAGCATCCCTGCCTGGCTCGCTGCCAAACCTCTCCTCAGATGGGGACCCCCGAACTCTGCGCCGGGGGGAAATGTGGAGGTACAACAGCTGCCGTCTCGAGCAGCCTCTGCGGTGGTGCATGGGGCAGGTGGGCAGCCATGGCCACACCACAGGCCCCTGGCTTGGCTAGCAAGAGCCCATATGGCCAGCTGGCGCTGGGACTGACAGGCAGCAGGGACGGGAGGGATGCTTGGGAGCCACAGCGCCCAACAGCATGGCCCCTGCTGTTCCCCCGGCACTGCCCCGTGTCCCTGGCACTGTCCCCAGCCCTGCCCCAGCCCCGTGCCCCCAGCTCTGCTCTGACACCCTGCGGGCTCCCTGATGGTCTCACTCACTTGTAGAAGTTCCTGTTGACCTTCTTCTCAGCAGGGAAGCCCATCATGCCGCAGATGACACGGCTGTTCTGGCTGTTCCAGCCCTCATCGCAGATCTGTGCCCAGCCATCCTTGTAGCGCACCTCCACGATGCCCTCCGTCACTGGCAGCTGCCGCCGGCCCCCGGCCACCACTGGCCTCAGGCGCACCTCCTCCACGTGGCTCTGCTCGCTCTGCGGGGCACAGGGCAGCCCAGGCTTGCGTGGCAGCCCGCTGCCCCTGCTCCCTGCCAGCCCCTTCCCAGGAACGCCCTGAGGATGTGGGCACCCATGGGAGACGGGGTCCCCAGTCCCCGGTGGAGAACAGGGACAGGCAGGTCCTGCGTCCCTGCAGACCACATCCAATGTCCCTGGGTGGCCGAGGAACCAACTCCATCCTGTGCAGCCAGAGCCCCACGTCCCCCCGGCCCCCAGGTGCATCTCCTGGGAGCGCAGCTGGGCGAGCCAGTGCTGCCGTCCTGCCACCTCGGGACCCTGCACCCCGAGGGAGGGTGCCCAGACCACCTGCCCAGAGCAGGAGAGCAGCTGGGGTGCTGGGACATGGCCACAGCCCCCCTCGCCTCGCAGGAGACCTGCCGTCCCGTGCCCAGAGCTGTGCCATGGCCCTGTGCCCAAGCCACGTCCTGAGCAGAGCCTCGTCCTGCACAGGCACTGCGGCTGGGGGGGGACAGGGTCTCACAAGAGCTGGTCTGAGAAACAGATAGTCTGGAAGAGGGAAAGAGGGAGAGAAAGAGGCCAAGCGTGCTGGAGGAGCAGATCTGGGACTGAGGATCCCTGGCAGGCAGGAGAAAAAAGAAAACAGGGTGCAGAGGTGTGAGACAGACCCTTGGCCCAGAAAAGCTGTGGGGGGAAGCAGCAGCTCGGGATGCTCAGGGTGGCTGTGGCAGCTCCATGCTCCCAGGCAGGGCAGGGGAGGTATGTGCCTGCTGCCCGACTGCCCACTGGCTCCTACCTGCTCCCTGCAGCCCCGGAGCCAGGTTGGGCTGGGCGCACCCCAGGGAAATGGGTGCTCAGGCGACTCAGGGGCACTGTGGATCTGGGGGGCCAGGCAGTGGGGGAACACGCTCCCCTCTCCATGGAGAGATGGGAACCACCCGTGTGCTGGGGCTGAGGGGGGCACTGACATGATCCCCTGGTCCTGCCCACAGGAGCCAGCCAGCGTGTGGTGGGGAAGCTGCCTCCCAAATATTCAGGGGGGGCTGAGGGCTGGTGGGGTTGCCCATGGCAGGGCTCGGGCAGCCAACTCAGCATGACCCTGGGCAGCACCGGCCACCCACCCTGGCCAGCAGCTTCCTCACCTCGATGATGTTGGAGTCCTTGAAGCCTGGGATGCGCTCATCCTTGCAGATGACACCTGCATCTTCCTCATGGCTGCAGTCGCTGTTCCCCCAGCCCCGGTGTTTGCAGTCCCCGATGCTCTTCTCACCGCCGGCACAATTCACGTTGTCCAGCCAGATCCGCCCTGCCAGGCACCAGGGCCGGGGTGAGGGGAGGCCAAACCCACGCAGCATCCCCTGGGAGCGGGGAAGGTGCTGGTGGAGCACGGCCAGGGCCCGCGCAGGGGTGCAGCAGGGGCGTGGATGTGGGCTGGGGACAGCCCTCCCTCGGCACAAAGCTGAGGCCAGCGAAATGCCATGAGCAAAGCCCTGAGCAGGGAATCCGCAGATGTGGAGCTTCCACCTCCCCAAGAGGCTGCTCTGCCACCACAAAGCCGCCCATAACGTGCGCCCCGGGGTCAGTACAGCCCCTCACCTGCACCGTACCCCACAGCAGCCCCGGCACACGCAGCCCTGCAGCCGCAGCACGTGTCGTCGACCGCCCCGCGCCCCAGATACCCGCACAGCAGCTCACACAGACACGCGGAGCCTCGTCACCCGCACTGTGTGTGCGTACATGCGCGTGTTCACACCACCCTGCGCACACCCGCAATGCCGGCGCTCAGCACGCGCCAGACCTGCCCCCTCGCCCCGCCAACAGTGCCCGCAGACCTGCGGCACGCGCAGCCCCCGGCGGCAGCGGCCAGGCTGGCCCCCTCCCGGGCAGAACGGGGGGGCTGCGCCCGCCGCCCTCTTACCGACGCCTTTGCCGTACTTGGCGCTGTGGGCCCAGCCGGTGGCAGCCACAAAGCCGAGGTGCCGGCACAGCACATGCGCGTTGGCCAGCGTGAAGTCGTCGTCGCAGATGGTGCCCCACTCGTCGTTGTAGAAGACCTCGACGCGGCCCTCGTTGTGCTTGCGGGGGTAACCAGCCAGGCGGAACTTCAGCTGGGGGCCGGGGCCGTGCGTGGGGGCCGGGGGGGTGGGCTGGGTGCTGCCCACCCACAGCCACACGCTCAGCAGCACCAGCAGCTCCTGCCGTGCCCGCGGGCTGCAGCTTCCCATGGCAGCTCGGCTCTGCAAGGGCAGGAAGGGTCAGAGCACGCCGGACGCTGAAGCACCAGCTCCCCTGGCGCAGCCCGCGCCGGGTGATCCCCCTGCTCACACGTAGCTCCGCTCTGTGCCAGCACGCCTGCGGGTCTCATCGCCAGCCAGAGCCAGCCCACCCTCGCTGCCCACCCGGTGCCTCCCACAGGCAGCCCCTGCATTGGCCCAGCACCCCCCGGGCTGCTCTTGGCCAGGGCTCTGCCCAGAGCCCCCCCGGCACCTCGCGCCCCTCCATGAACGGCCGCTACCAACATCCCACCACGCCACCGGGTCGCATCTCCCGCGCCAAAGGCAGTGAGGGCGGACAGGCAAAGGGGTGTGCGTCACCCCCGGGAGAGACAGCTGGGAGGGAGGGGGATCGGCTGCCAGAGCAGAGCAGGCTGGCACAGGACCAGGGCCCGGGGAAAGCCCGGCTGGGCTGGCCAGGAGCTTGACCCACCACGAGCCACACAAAGGCTGCTGGTGGCAAGGGGCTGCCAGCCCAGGCTCCTGCCCACCGTGAGGAGCGAGGCAGCCACGGCCTTTCACATTCCTCCCTGCGCGGCATTTCTCCAGCCCTGCAATAACATCTGCGGCTCCCTGAATACCTGAGGGAGATGTGGTATTCCTGCACCAGTCCCATCGGCAAACAATGGTGAAAACACTTCTCTGTGAACCGCCTTCCCTTCCCAGCACTACTCCAATTTATCCTGTCAGGGACCACTTTAACCCTGCGGGTGCCACAGCAGCCCAGGAACAGCATTTCTGCTCCAGGCCGTGCTTTGACTTTTGACGGCAAAGCTCCGACGCCCAGCGTTGCTGGGGACCCACCTGCCTCCCACCACCTCAGCATCACGCCACTCTTCCAGCCAGTCCCTCCACAGGTGGGAAAGCACACCCCCAAACCTGGGACCCTCCCGGACAGGCCCACCAGAAATCTGTCTCTGCATCCTACATCCCCCAGCCCGAGAGCAGACCCTGCACGACACGCTCACACCGATCGGGCTTGTCATTAGACCTTAGTCAAAAAGACCAAGGCCTGGTCTACCCACAAGTAGGGGTGATTTAAGACTCCAACGTTCAGGTCCAGGGTTACAGAGGAAGAAAAACAAATGCAAACCCTGCAGGTGCTCCCGGCACGGGGCTGTGCCACAGGGACCCTTCCCGCAGACCCTCCCCACGGTGCAGCGCGCTGCCTTGCCTGGCACGCTTCCCCGCGCGCCTCCATCCCCGCGCCCTCACGGCTCGCTGCCCCCGTGCCAGGCTGGTGGGACCGCAGGGCTGTATCGGGGCATTCTCGGGGACCGCGGCTGCTCTTTGGGCGCCGGCTGCAGGAGCCCCTTTCCCTGGACTGGGGCCTGTCTGCGCGTTGCTCCGTTGCTCCCAGCCCCTTAGCACCTGCGGGGTGCCAGCAAGTCCCTGCAGCGGCTTTGGGAAGGGGCCCCTCACAGAGCGAAGGCGCCGGGGGGTCCCCCCTCGGACAGCACAGCCTCTCTGGGCCCTCAGCACCAGCCTGGCCACCAGCATCGGGCTGGGGGCTGGCACGATGTACCCACTGCCCCGCCGGCATCTGGGGCAGGGTCTCTGCAGAGGCTCCGCTAGCAGGAACCAGCCCCACTCCTGCTCTGGTCACTTTTCCAGACGATGGAGGCTGAGTCACCCCTCCAGCCTCTGGGAATGCCTCCTGGACCCAAAGCAAGGACACACCAGGACAGTGGCCAGAGACAGCCCCTTTCCACGCCCATCGCACCAACAAAAACCCCTGAAGGGGCCCAGACCTGCTGCCTGCCCCCGCTTCGGGCATGTGCCGCGTTGGAGGTGCCACCAAGAGCAGCGAGTGCCTCGGGGTGAGCGCCCGGTGCCTGCAGGGAGAGAGGGTGAGGGGTAACGAGAGGACTGACACCACCAGTCCAGGCCAATTCGAGACACTGTGGTGGCCCTCGGGGCAATCACTTCAGCACCAGGTCCAGCTCTCCCCTCTCTCACAGCCCATGGGGGACTCAGGAATGCACCCTGGCCCAGGGCAGCCCACAGTCCTGGGGTGGATGGGAGCTGGCTCCGGGCTCCCGCACCTCAGCTGCCTGCTTTGGCACTGCGAGAACAAAACAAAGCCCAGCAGGAAGCATATTTGTGGGCAGGCAGCAGGGAAACGCTTTGCTGAACCTTTTAATCAGCCTTGTTATGGCAGGAGAAAGAGGAGGGCAGGCACAAAGGGGAATGCCAATGGCTCGGGGAAGGGGGTCTCTGGCTTGCCAGGGGCAGGCAGGGCAGGAACACTCCATCCACACCTCTGCTCTGCCTGGGAAACGCCAAAGGGATGAGTTCACCATCTCACAGCAGTAATAAAACAATTCTTATTCCACCCACCAGTCACCCCCTGCCCTGGACATCCCCCCTGCCCAAACGAAGCACTGTAAATCCTCAGAGCTATACCGCTTTTCACAATGCAGAAATTTGGACCCTCTCGGTGCTACCTCTAACACACCTTGGGAGACTGGGGAAGCTGCAAGCGCACGAGGACTAAAGCTTCACCAGCACCTGCACTGAACAAGCAAGATTCTCTCCTCCGACGTGGACCGCAGGCAGGCTCCAGGCTGTTTTGCAATGGGTCAGCACAACACTAAAGGACAATTAACGCCAATCTCCACAGTTCTGCAGAAATAGCCCGTGTCAGAAAGCTGGTGTGACCTTTTATGAGATCACAGGTTTAGTTAATTGGAGTAACTGTGCTGATATAACAGGCTGAGACTGGAAGACATTCAATTCATCTTGCACCACCTTTTAATGAATAATTAGCACTCAACAAAATTAGTGCACCTTCTACTAAGTGGATTAAAACTGGTCGCCTGCTGGAACTGAAATGCGGTTACAATGGGGAAGTCACCATTCAGGGGGCTTTCTGGTGAGGATCACATGCTTTTCAAAGCAAAACCCTCTCTGGAGGGGGAAAAAGTCCTCTCCTGCAAAAACAGAAATGGGTGGGAGTGTGCACTGGGATGGGGACAGACCCAGACAGCCTGGCAAAACAGCACCATGCAGCCTAAATCCTTGGCTACAAGGAAAATTTAAGTCTGTGCATTTAGGAACAAGGCACGTAGGACCAGGGAGCAGAACACACCACGCAAGAAAGTGCTTGGGTTTTGTGCAGCAAAGCGCCGTCTCCACGGAGCCCCAGGCCCCACGGAGCCCCGGCAGCGCGACCTCCAGGCTCTGGTGGCCCGGACAGGATCACCGACACCAGCGACACGGTGTGACAACCGGCCTCAGCCCCAGCCCTGCAGTGACGTGGGGCAGCCCTGCGTGTGCCAGCGGCCCCACCACCCTGCCCAGAGCCCTGGCCCACGGCCGGCTGGGCACGGGGATGGCCAGAAGAGCTGATGCTGGGAGGGCAGCACCGTGGTGGGGGGGTGAGAGACGTGGGGCTGTGTGAGGCCGGGAAAAACGTGCCCCAGCCCAGGACCCCAACCCCGACAGCAGCGGCAGGAGGTGCCCCGTGTCAGGGCAGGACGTCCTGCTGCAGCCCTGCTCTGCCACCCCCAGCTCAGCTACCTCAGCCTCTGTATTTAAAAGCCTACTGTGGGTTTCTCTGCCTCACAGTTCTTCAGTTGCTTCTGAACCTGCTCAGACTTCTACCATCCATTTTTCTGCCTTAAACCCAGCTCACTGCCTCCCTTGGCACTCTGTTCCCGGGTCATGTCTTTCCTCTGCTCAGGCTCCAGTGTCCCTCACTCCCACCTCTGCCCTCGCAGCTCAGCCTGTCCTCACCTCCCGACACTCATCTTGGAATTTCCCAGTGAAATGCCCGGCCCAGCTCTGCCCGGGCCCGCAGCACTTCCCACACCCAGCCCAGGACAGCTGTCGGGCAGCATGAACTCCCCGGAGCAGGGCCCAAGCTGCCTCCCCGTTCCTGCACTAACCCCTTCTCTGAACGTGCTCCGAGCCCATGTGCCAGGGCGCTCCGGCTAACAGGGCTCTCATTGTCCAGATCACTTTTTCCATTTTCTGAAACACAAGCAGTGCGTTTGCTCTTCTCCAGCCATGTGACGCTGCCCGACTCCCCCGCTCTGCTGGCAGACTCTGCCCGCTCCTGCCTGCTGCTCCCGGACAGGGAGACCCCCAGCCCCAGCGGGTCAGCCCCGGGAGCTGCGGCCCAGACCTGCAGGTCGGCAGACGGGGCTGCTCCGTGCGCAGCGTCCCCCGGGTTCAGCCCCTTTCGGCAGCCTCACGGCACGGCCGTCCTGCCGCCTGCCACCAGACCTGTGTCCAGGCTGGGGCTCTTTGGCTCGGACAGACAAGCTGGGGGGGTCCCTCCACCCTGCAGGGGCTGATCACCCAGCACCAGAGACCCAAGGGGGATTTCCCACCTCCTTCCCACCTCTGGCCAGGGGAAGGTGCCCCCCATTGCCCAGCCTTCACAAGCCATTCCTGCCAAGACCACAAGGGCAACAGCTCCCACCCAACCAGCACAGGGGCCACCAGCAGCATGGCAGGACAGGAGCTCTGGTGCTCCCAGAGGAGCAGGAATCTGCAGGAGCCAGCGTGTGCCCCAGCGAGGGTGAAGGGCACAGGTGCAGACAGCCTGGGGACAGGGCAGGGGCAGGGGGCCGGGAGTCGCCTGGGGCAGGGACGGGGGTCCAGGCACGTCCTCTGGCTGCTGCCACCGCACAACTTAGACAGGAGCCGGGCACAATCCTGCCCGGCCTCACCTCCCCAGCACCCCGGCTGTCCTGCTGCCAGCTGCCTCCAGACAGGGGCCACCTCCTCTCGCACCGGGGCTCCTGCCAGAGCCGCCAGCCGGCCCGTGCAGCGCTGTGCTGAGCCGTGCCGTGCCGCGCTGAACGTGCCGGCCCCGGCGTGCGAGTCCGCTCAGACGCACGGCAGCACTCAGGCTGCAAGTGGAAAGGGCTCGGGAGGACAGGCTGGCCCTGAGCAAGCGCCGGGCGTGGGAGCGGGAGAACAGCCCAGGTCCTCGCCGCTGCCCAGGAAACCTCAGGAATGTCCCGGCCGGGCGTGTGCAGGGCCCCAAGCCACCTCCCAGCCCACGGCGCAGCTGGTGGGGTGTCCGAGAACCCTGCAGGGCTGAAACCCCGGGGCCCCCGCACCTCCCCACCTTCAGCCCCGCGCTGCCAAGGCCGGCACGGGTGCGGGGACCCTTCGGTGCCAAGGGCAGCCCCGCGCGGCAGCGGGAGCCACGGCACCGCTCGACCTGCTCCCACGCCAGCCCCGCTGGCTCTGCCTGTCCCAGCAGATGACATTGGCTCCTGTGCCCCCCCAGGACAGAGCCACCCCGGCCTGCAGCCCTCCCGGCCAGCACTGCCCCCACTATCGCTCTGCTCCCCCAGCTGCATCTCACACAGGGGCTGCCCCTCCAGAGGCTCGGCTGTGCTGGGAGGGGTGAGCGGTGCCAACAAGGGGTGCCCGGAGCCGCGGGGGGCTGCTGGCTCCCAGGGACCGTTCAAATCTGATGTGGCATTTGGCACTCACCGGGCACTCCGAGGGACATCGGTCTGCCCCAGTGAAACCCCAGTGAACGGCAAACAGACCCCAGGAAAGGGGCAGCTCCTGACGAACTGGGGCCCTTGGCAGGTCGGCATGTTTGATCAGCTTGCATTAGGGCAGCCGAGCGTGGGGCATCCCTGCGGCACAGGGACAACATCCCAGGCCACCGCAGTGGGGAAGGGCCAGGCACAGCAGGGCCCACAGGAACACGCTCTCTCAGCAGCTGCCTTGGACACCCACACAGGGACACGGAGCAACCCAGGCACTGACAACTGGAAGGACTCAGAGAAGAGCAGCACAAGCGACCGAAGACCTGGGAAACCCGCCAGCACTAGGAGGAAGAAGCTCCCTCTGTTTATCCTTGGGAAGTTTAAGGGGTGACACGGTCACACTCTGCCGAGGCCCGCGCCAGGACATCCCTGAGAGTGTGGGGTTGCGTCCCCAGCACTTGGGGGAAGAGAAGGTCTGATGGGTCCCATGGCTTCAGGCGCTGGGCTCCTTCCCCCCTTCTCCCCAGGGCCCCGGCACGCACAGCCCAGCGCTGGCCCTTTCGCAATCCCAGCTGCCTGGATGGGCCTGCCTTGTTCTTGCTGCTTCCTGGCAGCCCTGGGGTGCTGGGAGCATGTGTGCAGGAGCTGGGAGAGCCCCAACACCCCCACCCCGCTCGGTGGCCCGCATGAGCGGGACCCCATGAGCTCAGATCTCCAGAGTGAGCACAGACAAGGTCTGGAAGGCAGCAGGGCTCCCCAGCTGAACTGGTCTCAGAAGGACCAGGGTGCAGCCCAGGGCCACCACAGAAGCCTGGACACTCTGGCAGGCTCGGTGACACCTTGGAACACTACCCACCTCCTGCTGGCTGGGACCTCCCTGCCCCGATGGCAGCATGCCTGTCCGCGCCACCCCACCAACTGCCCCCATCCCCGGCAGCGACAGGGACGCTGCTGTGGGCAGCACAGGCCGGCTCCCGGGGCGTCAGCTGGGGCAGAGCACGGAGGGCTCGCCGGGGCTGAGCCCCCCTTCCCTTGCTGACCCTGGGTCCAGCCCCAGTGGGCTGCCTGATGTCCCCCTGTCCCGCCGTCACCCCCTAAGCCAGGGCAGGTCACAGTACAGCTCTCTGCAGTTCCTAACACCATCCAGGGCCCTCGGCTCTGCCACGGACTTGCCTGCTCTGCTCCGGGCTCCCCTGGGCTCTGGAGGGGCAGGCTTGGGGACAACTATATGCTGCCGGGAGGGGAAGACCCTGGAGGAATGTGCAGGCGCTGCAGCCATCAGCCACATGGTCTCAACAGCCCGGACAGGCTGGGGGGCGAGCGGCGGGTCTGGGGGGCCCGGGCACCCTGGAGCGGAGGAGCAGCCTGCCTGGAGCTACTGGGAGATGGGCGACCTGCTCAGCTGCCCGCCTGCGCCTCTGGGGAGGGGCAGGGCCAGCAGCCCCCCAGCCCTCCCTCCTCACATTCCTTCATCCCTCCTCTCCCCAAGGGCCACAGCAGATTCCATCTTCATGGAAATCCTGAGTCTCCACCGGCCTCTGTAAACCACAGCTCAGCAAACGCTCCTCCCGCAGCCGGCGCAGCCCGCGGGGGTACCACAGCCCCGACGGGGCACCCCGCGAACCTGCGGGGTCTGCTGGGCACCCTGCCCACCGAGCACGGGGGAAGCGCACCCCGCCTGCCCTGCCCTCACCCCCCCGCCTGC
>ML998283.1:61893-80008 GCA_010365825.1 Otus sunia | reverse complement strand
GGGCGCTGGGCTCCCACCAGCCCGGGGGCACCGAGCTCCTCGCCCAGCCCAGGTGACCCTCGGCAGCGCCGGGGATGGGGACGGGGCTCCGGGCACGGCAAACTGGGGAGTGCAAAGGCGCAGGGGAGGGCAGGACTGACCGACACACCCCCCCCCCCGACTCCTGGTCTCTTGGCCACCCCTGCCCCAACCTCCCCCTCGCCCCTGGGCCCGGGGGCAGCTGGCTTTGGAGAGCACGGTGCAGAAACTTTCAGTGGCGCTTTTCTCCGTCCACTGCCCCCTCCCAGCACTTTCCCAAAGGCTGCAACAGGACAGACCCCCATCCCCCCCTCGGCCATCCTACCTGTCCTGGACATGCAATGGCCCCCAGTCCCACAAGGCAACCACAGGGGAGGCCAGGGCCTGGGGGTCCCATCCCATCCCATAGGGTTGGGGTCTGCGGGAGGGGCTGAGGGCTGGCAGGCAGCTGGAGAGGTGGCTGTGGTGGGGGCTGCTGTGTGTGAGGTGACATAGGACCCGCTGTGAGGACAGCTGGTGTGAGGGGGCAGACAGGGCTGGCTGGAGGGTGGGCATGAGGGTGCGAGAGGGACATGCTAGTACCCCAACACCCTCCCCCAAGACACAAGCCATGGTGAGAGCCCAGCAAATGCTTTATTGCCACGGACAGCACTTCCCTCAGCCCCTGGCAGCAGAGATGGAGGCTGCCTCACCGTGTCCCGTACCAGATCGGGCCATACAGACAAGGTCCTTGGTGCCGGGAGCCAGCCCCGGCACCAGCGTGTGGCGAGGAGAGAGCTGGACAGCCCAGCCTGCAGGACAGGGATGCTCCCTCAGTGCTGATGCCCTGGGCCGTGCTCCGAGACCCCCACCCCAAATACCGCCCAGCTGGTGCTCTGCAAACAGCCTGGGGGCATTGCTGGCTCCCCAGCAAAGGTAGAGGGTGCTCAGCAAGCAGGAACAGGCAGGGGAGGAGTGGAGGGGCCCTGATGCCCAATTCTCCCGAGATGGCAGAAATACCTCTCTGTCGCCCAAGGGCCCCACGGCCTCGTGCCCTGCACACAGCCCAGTGACAGCCCGCTCCTCTCCAGGCCACGTCCCCACTGCCAGTACCTGCCCTGCTCAAGGCACCGTGCTGCTGCGGCTCCCTCAGGCCGATGCTGCATGGGATGGGGGTTCAGCCTGTCCCGTGGCACTGCCCCCCCGTGCCCACACCCACCGCAGCCTGCTCAGAGGAGGCGTCCCAGGAGCCGAGCGCCGGGAGAGCTGCTCCAGGCCACCGGCAGGGCGACGAAGCCCAGCTTGCCGTAGAAGCTCAGTTGCTGCCGGTCAGCGGCACTGACTTGGCAAAACACTCCCCGTGACCCTGGAAGGGACACAAGGGGTCAGGCCCCCGGCGTCGGGAACCCAGCACTGGAGCTGGGGGCCAGTGGCTGGGGCCCCCTCCACAAGGACACCAGCCTCTCTCTGCCCTCTGGCACCGGGTCCACATGTCCCCAAGGGCGGGAGGGGTACGGTGGGTGCCTGGGAGCTAGGACCAGGCTGTGTCCCAGAGGGGACGGGAGCCCCACTGAGGGGTCAGGTGCAGGTGAGGCCGCTCCCAGCTCTGGGGCGGGCAGGGGAGCCCTCGGGACAGGGCTGTGCAGGATCGAGGGGCCCTCAGTCGCCCCCGGTGGGGCGAGGCCGTGCTCACCGTTGGCCCTGAGTGCGCTCAGCAGGCAGATGGCCAGGCTGCGGCTGGCCCCCACGTCCAGCACGCGGGGGGCCGTGCCCAGCTGCACCAGGGAGGGGAAGCGCCGCAGCACAGGCAGGGGCACTGCCGGCAGCTCTGCGTGGAAGAAGAGCAGCGCTTCCTCCAGGGCATCCTGCCAGAGACAAACACAAGTGAGGGAACCCCCTCCAGCCCCCCCATACTGACTGCCCTCTGCTCCGGGTGCCCCCTCACCTGTCCCAGAGCTGGGGCACCTGTGCCCAGGTCTCGGGGGTACTTGTGCCGTAGGGCCGGCAGCCAGCTGCTGTCTCGCTGCTGCAGGAAGCCTTCAGCGCAGAGTGCTCCAGCTGCGTAGCCACACGGACCCTCCTCATCCTCCAGCACAAACGTGTACTCGGGGCTCAGGCTCAGGAAGCTGCCCAGCAGCCTGCCAGCCAGAGCAGGAGCACTGCTGAGCCCAGCCTGTCCCCGGGAAAGCGCAGACCAGCCAACCTCCTCCGCCCTGCCCCAGCAGGTCGGCACCCCAGCACCCACTGGAGCATCCCTTGGAGACCCCCCTCAGCAGAAGCGCTCAGCCAAGGGGAGCCACCGCAGCCCCCCTGCAGCCGGGCTGGACAGTGGGTCCATCCCCAGCTGGACATAAGCACAGGGACCTGTCGGGATGCAGGCAGAGCTGGTCCCCGCAGGGGTGCAAGGCAAGGCCACAGCCTCACGCCACGGCCCCGCACCACCCAGCACGTGGCCAGGCCTGGCACAGCCTGGCAAGAGGGAGCCCAGAGGGATCACATCTCACCTGTCCCCGAGGAGATCAGGGTGGGCCGCAAGGATCTCTGCGACTTCGGGGTCACAGTCCAAACTCTCCCGGCACATTCGGTAAAGCTCTCCCTGGAAGACCCAAATCTACCTCAGCCTGGGCTCTGCCTGCCCTGCCCCATTCCTGCCCCACTGCTGCCCCTCGGCTGTCTGCTGCCCCCACCACAGCCCCGGCCAGAGCACCAGCAGCCGCCCAAGGGACCATGACAGCGGCTGCGGCCCCTAGCATGTCCTGGCCAGGGGCAGGGGTGAAGGGATAGAGTGCTTCGGCCATCCAAGGATGCTGGCATCTGCCCCAAGTGATGCACCGTGCACCACCTTCTGCTGGCCTCCGAGGCTCATTACCATGGCACAGAAACACTTCAACATGAGAAACTGCCGTTCCAGTCAGGCACCCAAGAGCCACAGCTGCTGAAGAAACACGGCTCGCCCCAGGAGGGAGCATGCTCAGAGCAGCCAGAGCAGCCGCGAGACCAATACCGAAACTCAAGTCTCCACAGAGCATGTGCAAACTGAGACATCTCAAAATTTCCCATCTTGGTCATATCGGAGTTTGCTGCTGCTCCCAGCAATCCCAATAAACACGTTGCTGCTCAGAGGAGAGGCTGCCCTAACAGCCGAACAACGAGGACAAGGCAGCACCTGGGAGCACCGTTCCCAGAACGGGCTGGAGCGCTCAGCGGGAATTTTCTCCCCAAGTTTCACAGGACACAGACATTCAGCTTTTTAAAGTTTGGCCTGATCAGATGAAATCTGACAACAGGCCATTGAAAACAAGCTCTTGCAATGGGAATTGCTGGCAGCTGCAGCCTATTATAATCTGCTCTCGTGCTTCAGCTCCTCCTCTGCTCGTGGCAGGCGCTGCAGCTGTGCATCGCCGGGGCTGGATTTAGCGGGGCTGTGCAGGTGTGCCCATGAGGCTGGATCTGCAGCCTGAGCACGTCCTTTAGCTGGGGGAGGCAGCAGGGTGAGGGAGCAGGGTGTTCGCTGCAGACTGTCTGGTACATGGGGAAGCCAGGGCTCTGCTGGATTTGGCAGCAGTTTAACTTGTGTCCACCCACCTCCCGATTCTCCCTTTCCCTCCCCATCCCATCGAACCGCTGGATGTCAGAGCGGGGGCTGGCACAAGCAGGTCACAGCTGACAGAGGCTGCGGCCTCTCCAGTGGGGAATCACCCTGTAAACTGGGTGAGTGTTTGAAGAAGGGACTGACTGGGAGATGAGCGGTGCCCAGAGCCGCAGGTCGCCAGACTCGTCCTGTCTGGATCTTTCCAGGCATCTGCTCGTGGCCACTGCTGGAGATCAGCACCGGGGGTGCTCTGGAGAACAGCCTGGCAACCTGACCACCCTGAGCCTGTGCCAGTTTATCTGTGGCTGTGCCCGCTGCTCACTTCTGGGCCAGGCCTCCTGCTGCTGGCTGCCAGGAGGGGCTCTGCCCGGGTGCTCCTCGCTGGGAGGCGAGTGATGGTCCCTGCCACGGCCGATGGCCACCACACCTGCTCTCCAGCCCGGGAAGCTGACACGCTGCTGGGCACAGCCCCAGTGACCTGACCTGGCCTCCTCTGAGCAGGGGCCGGACCCCAGCGGCCTCCTCCCACCTGCATCACCCTGCACTGCCAGCTCAGTCTGGGGGTCGGCAGCGGGCGAGCGCATATGGTGCCAGCGCACGTACAGCACAGGCCGTGCAAAGGTGAGCTCTGGCCTGAGCCGTGCAGGCCACCCTTGGGGCCAGGCCTCCCACCTTGTCCAGGGGCAGCAGCGGGCGCAGGAGGTACAGCTGGCTGGACGGGAAGAGCGGAGGCGGGTGGTAGAAGAGGTCACAGCTGTTCCCCACGGGCAGCAGCGCCTGCAACAGACACAGTCTGTCAGGGAGACGGCTGTCCCAGCTCCAAACCTCATCCTGGAGGCAGCAGGAGAAGGGTCCTTCTGAGGCATCCTAAACCCCAGGAGCCGCAGCCCAGGCACAGAAGCCCAGGGCAGCTCAGCCTTCCCAAGCCTGTAGCAACCCAGTTTCTGGGATGCCAGCTTCCTGACGGCTTCTTCACCCCCACGGACACGGGCATGCTCTCACCTGCAGCTCTCCGAAGAGGCCCCCACGACGTGCCCAGGGCTCAGCGTCCCCCCGCAGCGGGATCGGGGCAGTGATGCTCTGGCACCCTGGAGGAAGCAGGAGACAGACAGGTGAACAAAAACCTGCTGGGGCAGGGGAACATCAGCAACATCACACAGCCACATCACAATCCACACTGGTCACAGACAGCCCTGAGGATCTGCCACACAGCCCAGGCATGGGATCTGGCAGCCACTCTCCCATGGAAGTGGTTCAAGGCACACGGCCCCATCTCACACTGAGCTTAGAGACCCTCCAAGGCTGCCATCGGTGACAGCTCTTGGTTTGTAAGAGGTCACAAGGGTCACAGAGCAACCAGAAACCCTGAACCAGAGGAACAGCGGCTTCCAAAGTGATGCACAGGCATTCAAAATCCAACCTCACCTCTGTCACCCGGGGCATTACAGCTCCCAAGGGCCCATGGATCCCTTTTACCAGAAAGGCTAAGGAGTCCTTAGATTAAATGGGCTGAGGAACCATGTCCTAGAAATAGGCATTCCTTCTAGACTGAGAGATGGGGAAGAGCTGCTATGGTGACAGCCCTGTCCTCTGGAGCAGTGCCCCATCCTGCCTCGGCATGTCAGGGCACAGAGGGGTGCTGGCCTTCCCGTGGCCCTTCCGGCTCCGCTCGGCCGGCCGCGTGCAGGGAAGGGCAGCCCGATGGCGAGTGCTGGCTGCGGGGCTGGAGGGGAGGGAGGGCAGCAGCCAGGGCCCCACTGCCCGGGCGTGTCAGCCGGGGCAGCACTGGTACTTACAGCCAAAGCAGCTTCCCCAGGTGCCCTTGGGGTCAGGGTCGCAGAGCAGATGGCCGTCTGCAGAGAAGGCGAGCTGGTGAGCACAAGACATGGGCCAGCGGCAGGGAAGGTGTCAAGGGGAGGTGCCCTTGACCCTGGGACCCCCTGCCAGAGGTCTGGAGTCCCTGACACCTTCACCTCGTAAGGGGGGGACACAGTGGATCACCACAGAACAAGCTTCAGATGCCCTGGGTGTGCTGCAGTGCCCGGGGACCCAGCACCTCAACACGGCTGGATCTGGCCAGGGTGTGAGTACGCGCCACAGGGGCTGGCATCAGCCACGTACCCAGCCACAGGACGAGGGCGCCAGCGGCCAGCAGCATGTTGCGGATGTCCCAGAGGTAGGGGTGGAGGTCGTAGAGCAACGCCCGCCCGGCACTGCTGACGAAGCGACTGTGCAGGCGGCACGTCTGAGCACAGAGCAGCTGGAAGGATCGGGCTCGGCCGCGCCACCGCGTGCCCTGTGAACGGACCCGACGTCAGCGCAGCTGTGACAGCCGCCATCCCGCGGCAGCGCCCGGACCAGCCTTACCTCACAGGCACCGGGTGCCGGGGCTGGGACCCCCACGCTGAGGCTGTTTGCCCAGAGCCACCGAAAGTGCTCCAGGAGACGTTGCGCTAGCGGCCCATGATGGTAGGGCAGGTAGAAGAGCTCCACCAGCATCCGCACCTCCCCCAGAGTCAGCGGTGCCATGGGGCTGGACGTGTCCTCCTCTGGAGTCACGGGTGCTGTGGAGCTGGACGTGGCCTCCTTGGGGGTCAGTGGTACCATGGGGCCAGACACAGCCTCCTCCAGGGTCAGCAGGGCCATGGGGCTGGACCCAGCCTCCTCTGGGGTCACTGGTGCCGTGGGGCCAGGGCTGGCGCCAGCCCCGTCAGTGAGTTGTGCCGTGGGGCCAGTGCTGGTGCCAGCCCCATTGGTGAACGGTGCCGTGGGGCCAGGGCTGGTGCCAGCCCCGTCGGTGAGCGGTGCTGTGGGGCCAGGGCTGGTGCCAGCCCCATTGGTGAGCGGTGCCGTGGGGCCAGTGCTGGTGCCAGCCCCGTCGGTGAGCGGTGCTGTGGGGCCAGGGCTGGTGCCAGCCCCATCGGTGAGCGGTGCCGTGGGGCCAGGGCTGGTGCCAGCCCCATCGGTGAGTGGTGCCGTGGGGCCAGGGCTGGTGCCAGCCCCCGGCCCTGGGGGTGTCTGGGGCATGTCAGCTCTGCTGGCTCCAGGCTGGGTACCGCTGGGGGGCTGGCAGGGGCTGCCACCCCCTGCCCTGGCATCACTGGTGGGCAGGGGGAGGTTCTGGCTGGTGTTGGCCCCATTGCTGCAGCACATGGTGGGACCTGGGCTGTGGAGGGTCTCGGTAGCCTCTGATGTTCCTGCGGACTGAGCACTCCCAGCCGTGCCGGGCAGAGCAGAGGAGGGCTCACAGCTCCCTCTGCTCCCCATGGTGAGCTGGTCCCCATCCCCCACGGGGCTTTGCTGGCCGTCAGCAGGGGACCTGCTCCCACTGCCTTTCTTGGGCTCCGAGGTCGCCTTCCTCCTTCCCTCCCCTGCTGCCACGCCGCAGGGCTCAGGGCCATGCTGGTCTGTCCCACTGGGAACAGAGTCTTGGGGCTGGGGGTCGAGCATGACCCTCTGTCCTCCCGCTGTGCTGGGCTGCAGCCTCATTCCTCCCTTGAGGCTGGCACTGGGGTGTCCCGGGGTCCTTCCTCCTGGCAGAAAGGAGCAAGGGGGCAGCCCCTGCAGCACCCGTATGGACACTGCTGCCAGCGGGGCAGGATGGCCCTGGGAGTGGCCATGCCAGGAAGCTCCATCTGCCGAGGTGGCAGGGACCAGGACCACGAGCTTTGCATCGCTCTGTGCTCTGGAATTCGGGCCTCTGTGGCTGGTGAGGCCACAGGCTTTGCAGAGGCAAACACCGCGAAACACTGAGCTTGCACCTGGCTGAATCCCCTTTTCCAGAGCCATATCACCGCCCAGGCTTCCACACTGCCAGGTGAGGAGACCCCCTCTGGGATGCGGCCGGGGCAGGAGCACCCACGGGCAGCATGGCACGACAGACACCCACCCCTGCCCAGGACACACACAGACCCTGCCACCACAGATGCAGACGGGCAGGGCGTGGGGCTCCCTCACCCCACCAAGCTCCCCGCAGAGCTGGCCCGGCGCTCCGGCGGGGCTGGGGGATGCTGCACAGTGCGAGCCCATCACCTACCTTGCTCCAAGGCCTGCCGGTTTATCTCGGCCACCCAGTCATGCAGCGCCAGCTCCAAGGCCTCCTGGGGGCTGTAGCTCCCCTCCTGCGGGCCTTGGCTGTCCCCCAGGGCTGCCGCGGTCTCCGTCCCTGAGGAACTGGAGCTCATCAGCCCAGGCAGCCCCGCTCTGCTTGACAGAACTACCCCGTCCCACACTGAGGGCAGGCAGCCCCCACACAGGAAGATGCCCCCAGCACGGATCCCGTGCCCTGGGATGCTGGGGAGTGCCCAGCCAGGCGGGACACCTCACCCAGGCTGCCACCCAGGCTGCAAAGATGGGCAGCAATGGGCAGGCCCTGCCCTGGGCGCACAAGCTCACTGCCAGCGCTGGAGCCCCAAGCACAGAGCTGCCTGGGGCGCAGGGGCCAGGTACCTGCAAGATCAGAGTGGGCACCGCTCCCCAGCTCGCTCCGGAACCAGCTGCCCAGTGTGTGTATGGGGATGAAGTTGGCCTGGAGCTCGCAGTTGGGGTTGAGGAGCAGCCCACGGAGCCTGGGCACGAGGCCGGGGGCACGTCCCATGTAGGGGCCCAGGAAGACACGTCTGCAGTCGTAGTCGTTGGCGTACAGGTTGTCCCAGATGACGGGTGGGCGTCGCAGGACACCCTCCACCTCCTCCAGCAGCGCGGCCGAGAGCTCCTGTGACACCACCTTCGGGCCTGGAGCATCATGGCACAGACACATGTGGAGCACACGGGCAGTGCAGCCCATCATGCACACTCACAGCAGGGACGTGCCCACCTCTGGGCGCTGTGCAGATGTGGGGGTCAAGCCACCCCACCCCAGACAGGGAGCACACCCAGACCCACAGCCCAACACGCCACTGGCCTGGCCAGGGCTGCGCCCCACGGTGCTGAAGGGCATCTCAGCGGGGCCACGCGCTGGCACCTCTCCTGGGATGGAGATGGGCTGCAGTGTCTGCAGATGGTGGCTCTCACCAAAAAGCCACACGGGGCCTCACGCCCCAGCCAGGCCAGGTGCTCACCTGTCCAGATGATGCCGATCCCTGGGAGCAGCTCCTGGCCGATGGTCAACAAGTAGCAGGACTGTCTGGGGCAGGGAGAGCAGAGAGAACTGCAGTACTCTGGGGAGAGAGCACAGAGCATCCCCTGAGGGGCAGAGGGACCTGGAGAGGAGAGGCTGCCCAGGATGGAGGGACAGGGGCTGGGGTGATGCGACGTGCAGGGAACACACAGCATGCGCAGCTGCTGAAGTGCCGGCCCGTCTGCAGCCTGATCCTGTCCCAGTCCTGAGCTCTGCAGGGCTCCTGCAGGAGCACGATGGGGCTGGGGAGAGCCGTGAAGGCTGTCAGGGCAGGCAGCTCTCAGCAGACACGCACTGGGTGCAGAGGGCACCCCTGCCTGCTCTGGGGAGCCACGGCTGGGCAAGCACCGGGCTCCCGGGGAGGGGTGGCTGGGGCCACACGGCTGCAGGTGGTACCTGTAGGGCAGAAGAGGAAGACAGATGGTTGGCCCAGCTCCTGGTACACTTCGTTGGCCACAGAGGCCTGAGCCTGCGCCAGGGAGGGGAAGATGTCTCTGTCCGCTTGGCACATGCAGGGGTCGATGTCATCAAAGAGCAGCGCAAAGGAGTGGCACCCCATGGCAGCCACCTGCAGGCATGGGCACAGGCTGCTAGCACCCCTGGGCAGCAGAGAGAAAGGAGGCAGCGAGCCCTGGAAGACCCCTGATGCCTGGGCCCCATGAAGACAGCAGAGCCCTGGGGCACCCAGACAGACGGGGCAGGCANGACACGTCCCCCTTGTTGTGTCCCCCTCGCCATGTCCCCCTTGCCACATCCCCCTTGCCACATCCCCTGTGCCTGCCCAGCGGATGCTGTGGCCACGGCACACCTCAATCCAAGCCCTGGGCACAGCTGTGTTTGCCACAGGCCAGGAGCCCTTTCAAACCAGAGTCGGCGCTGCAGTGGCCCGGAGCCTGCTCCCACTGTGCAGCTGCCGGGCAGCCCCACTCGCTGCCCACCACATCCCGTCGCCCCACGCCACACCCCCACATCACCCCGTGGCACTGGGAGCCCCCGGCAGGAGCGGAGGAGCCCGAGCCTCGGGAGCAGCCCAGGGAGGTTGTCCCTGCCCCAGGGCTGGCTGGGGATGGCTGGAGAGGTGGCTGGGCATGGGTCAGCGCTCCCCATCCTCCCTGGGACCAGGGGCTCAGCACCCGCCTGCACCAGCCCCCAGTGCTGCCCAGTAAGCTCTGCGGCTTGACTGGTCCTTCTCCTGACCCCAGTGCTGCCCGCTGGCAGCCAGGCATCCGCGGAGCCCTCAGCTCCCTGTCCCTGTGACCAGGACAGTGTCTCTGACACCAGGCACCCCCGGATGCGCAGCGGCAGGAGGGGTTTAGAGCCCCACAGCAGCCTGCAGCGTGGGCAGGAGGGTGAGCCTCGCCTGGGAGCAGCGGGATGAAGGAATGGCCCACGGTACCTGCCTGAGTTTTTGCTGCAGCAGGAGACGATCCCCAGCACTTGAAAACACCATGTCCTGGCCAGCAGAAATGGCGAAAACAAACTCCACACCCTGCTCTTGGGCAGCTTCGATGAGAGACCGCATGCGGGCTGGGGACGAAGCAGAGGCGGTGCTGTGAGCGCTGGGAGACAAGGGGTGGAGGGAGACAAGGGATGGAGAGAGACAAGGGATGGAGGGAGACAAGGGATGGAGGGAGAGGGAACCACGGCAGCTTCAAAGGAAGGAGTTGAGGGCATCGGGAGGCATGAGAGAGCATCTGGAGGGGAGAGGCCCAGGGGAGACAGTTTCCAGTCTCTTGGGACACAGAGGACTCCCTGCAGGGTCTGTGGGTGCTGACATTTGAGCATACAGCCAGAGACCCATGTGGGGAGCTCCCCATTCTGGGCGGCCTCCTAGGCAATGCCATGTGATGGGCAGAGTCTGGGGAGTCTCCTTGTATGGGCAGGCTCTGGGGGTGTCCCTGCAGCAGGCAGGGCCTGCGGGCCCCCCGCAATGGGCAGGGTCCTGGCAGAAGGAGCAGTAACAGCCAGCCTGACGCCAGCCGGGATGCAGACCATGCTCCACCCCTGCAGACCCGGGGCACCCGCAGCCCACCCTGGGGCCCAGCAGAGCCGCTACCTGCCTCATGCTCTGTGTAGGGCTCTCGCCAGAGCAGCCGGTGCTTCAGCTCATCCTTGGGCGCGTACATGTAGCAGTTCAGCCCCCGGTGCTTCAGCCTGTGCAGCAAGGACAAGGGGTCACCCGAGATTCCAGACCGGCTCTTTGCAAAGAGGCATTTGGGCAGGGGCCAGCCCGCACCTCCAAGAGCTCCTTGGCTCTCGGCACCCGCTCCTTCCCCAGAGCTTCTCTGTGTCCCACAGGCTTCCAGCCCCTGCTCTCACAGAGCCCCCAGGTGCAGAGCCACAGCTCTGCCTTGCGTACTGACAGCTGCACGGAGACATAAACCTCACCCTGTGGCCCTCAGCAGGCTGTGGGTTTACTGCTGGGATGTGTGTGTGCCACATGTCGCCACAGTCCGACCAAAGGAAGTCAGGCAAAAACACCAGCAGGCCTGCATGGATGAACAAGGAGCTCCTGGACAAGCTCAAACACAAAGAGGAAGCCTACAGAGGGTGGAAGCAAGGACAGAAAGCCTGGAAAGAATACAGAGAAACTGAGCAGCCAGGGATCAGGTTAGGAAGGCCAAAGCCCTGATAGAATTAAATCTGGCCAGGGATGTCAAGGGCTACAAGAAAAGCTTCTATAGGTACACCAGTGACAAAGGAAGACTGGGGAAAGTGTGGGCCCTCTCTGGGAGGAAACAGGAGACCTGGTTATCTGGGACATGGAGAAGGCTGAGGTATTCGACTTTTTTGCCTCAGTCTTCACCAGCAAGTGCTCCAGCCACACCACCCAAACCACAGAAGGCAAAGGCGGAGACTGGGAGAATGAAGAACCATGCACTGCAGGAGAGGATCAGGTCTGAGATCATCTCAGGAACCTGAAGGTGCACAAGTCCACGGGACCTGATGAGATGCATCTGCAGGTCCTGAGGCAGCTGGCGGATGAAGTGGCCCAGCCACTGTCCATTGTATTTAAGAAGTCATGGCAGTCCAGCGAAGTTCCCACTGACTAGAAAAGGGGAAACATAACCCCCATTTTTAAAAAGGGAAATAAAGAGAACTTGGGGAGCTACAGGCCAGTCAGTCTCACCTCTGTGCCTGGCAAGATCATGGAGCAGATCCTTCTGGAAACTGCTGGGGCACATGGAAAATAAGGTGATTGGTGACAGCCAACACAGCTTCAGCAAGGGCAAATTGTGCCGGACAGATCTGGTGGACTTGTGCAAAGCATCTGACACTGTCCCACACGACATCCTTGTCTCTAAATTGGAGAGACGTGGAATTGGCAGATGGAGCACTCGGTGGATCAGGAATTGGCTGGACAGTCGCACTCAAAGATCTGTGGTCAGCAGCTCGATGTCCAAGGGGAGAGTAGTGACGAGCGGCGTCCTCAGGGTTGGGGTTGGGACCGGTGCTGTGTAACGTCTTTGTTGGGGACATGGACAGTGGGATCGAGGCACCCTCAGCAGTTTGCCGATGACACCGAGCTGTGTGGTGCGGGGACACACTGAGGGAAGGGATGTGCCATCCAGAGGGGCCTGGACAGGCTGGAGAGGGGGGACGGCCAAACCTCATGGAGTTCAACAAGGCCGAGGGCAAGGTCCTGCCCATGGGTCGGGGCAATCCCCAGCACAAACCCAGGCTGGGCGGAGAATGGCAGGGGGTTGGACCCAAACCATTCTGTGATTCTGTTCTAGGACACAGCGCTGTGGCAGCTGCGGTGCCCACCCTGCCCGCGAGACTCGCAGAGCAGCTCCAGAGCACCCCGGTTAACGCGGGGCTCAGCACTGCTGGCACCGTTATCAGTGGTGATAACAGGGTCACACTGACGCGGATCCACAGATGTTAGGAGGCCCGTCAGAGGAACTCTTTGGGACTGCAAGATTTTTGCCAAGCCCTGCAGGTGAAAAGCCCCAGAGCAATGAAAAGCAGTGAGTGCTGGAGCAGAGCTCTGGCAGGGCGGGCAGCAGAACCGTGCAGGCGTGAACCTGTGGCAAGGCGCTGCGTCTGCGCGGTTTGCAGGTGGAAAAGACCAAGTGGAGGATAAAGGAGCAAATGCAGCACTCAAGTGATTTGAAATGGTTGTTAAACTGGGCTTCAGCAAGCAGTATACATCTTAAGACAGCCAAGCGTAAAGTCCTACCTAGGTAAAAGAATTCAGAAGCTATGGTGTCTGAAGTACAACAACTTAACGAGCAATTAGTTGAACATGAGTGCCCTCTGCAATGCCACTGGTAACTCAGCATAAGAGAGAGCCCCAGATTAATCTCTGCAGAGTGTCAGGCAGGACTAGGGAGATCTGGTGGCCTCTGTGCTGGCTGCAGATGCTGCCAGAGCAGCGGCCACAGTGTGGGAAGGATTCTGATGAATTAGAGTGAGTCTGTCCTGGAGTCACACACACAGACACAGGCGGAAGGCCTGTTAGCAACAGTCTTGGAGCCCAGTCTGCTCAGCTCCCCAGCGGAAAGCCTCAGCCCGCCAGCGCTCTGGAGGAGAGAAAAGCCACACCCGGCAGTCAGGGACATGGCAGGGTCCAGGGGTGACTCACACGGACACGCGTTCAGGCGAGACGGGAGAGGAAAGGTCTCCAGCTCTCCAGACGCTCCATGCAGCCGGAGCCGAAGGGAAGCAGGTACGAGAGGGATCAGGGCCTGCCTGCCTGCACCGTGAGATCAGAGTGCACCGTCATAAGGCCCTTTCTGGCCTCCAAAAGTAGAAATTCCTTCCAGAATCTCCCCAGCAATCCAAGACTCACTGGAAATTATCAGGACTGAGCAGACACGTCCCTAGACAGCTCTTTTGGCACTCCTGTATGACAGCCATCTGATATATTCATTTATTTTTATTTATCCTCCTTAGTAGATGATGTTTTACATTTTCCCATGATGAACAGACCGGGAAGCACTTCATGTACCACATGATACAAGCGCCTCATCTTGTTTCTTTCCAGAGAAGAAAAACACCAGTGAACATACTGCTCACGTGTGTGAACATGTGAACATACATCTCAGCCCAGTACCAAGCAAGGCCGTCGCTAGACCTTCTCATTCCCAATATACTTTAAAACACCACATCTTGTTTTACTTCTCACGTGTTTTCCCCAGATTTTCCAAGCTACATTTTTCTGTATCAGCATCTCTGGTCCCTGCACTACGGTCCTCACTTGCACTGGCACTGCCCACACTGTCACCCGAGCACTCTCAGAGCACGACCAGCACGTTTCCCACAGTGTGTGGCTGCCGGTGCCACTACCAGCACAGTCACCAGCACACGGCCCTGTTGCCTCTGGACCCTGCCCACACTGTCACCAGCACACAGCCCTGCTGTGCCCCGCACACCCTCCTCCCCAGCGCGCTGCCCGCGCCATCCCCAGGGCAGGGCCCGCCGACCAGGCACTGCCCAGGCTGTGACCGCCGTGCTGCCCGCGGCAGATGCTCCATGGGAGACCCCCAGGGCCCCAGTTCGTTAGTGGCAGCTCCTGCCAGCACAGCTCAGCCTGCTGATGGCCAGCACGCGGGCGCCAGCTGCGAGGAGACGGCTTTTTCTCTCCTGCAGATCAACTCCCATCCTAAGGTGAGTCTAACAACCAGACAGGGACAGATCCTGCCCACATCCTTCTGTCACAGGGACACAAGGGCCACCTCCTCACCAGGCAGGGATGGCAGCCTCAGGATCAGAGAATCGTAGAATCATCATCACAGGATGGTTTGGGTTGGAAGGGACCTTGAAGATCATCCAGTCGCACCCCCTCGCCATGGGGGCACTTTCCCCTCCCAGCTGCCATCGCTGCTCCCATGGTGTGGGCAGCAGAGGCCAACCCTGCCCCACCGACAGCTCCCCGGGGGTCTGCACCCTCACTGGAGCACCCGTGCCAGCGGCATGGTGCCAGTGTGCAGGGGCTAGTGCCCACCCAGCCCTCTCTGGACCCCCTTCCCTTGGGGCACCCAGCCAAACACATCTGGCTGCAGCTGGGCCAGGGCAGAGTCCCAGCACCATCTGCCGGCACGGGGCTGCAGAGCCCGCGGGCGTCTGTCCCGGCATCCTTGGGCTGCCCGTCCATCCCGCAGCCGCCACACCCGGGCCCAGGGCCTGGGAGCCTCTCCCCAGGGGGAGAGATCTGGGGCTGCGAGAGTGCTGGGACAGATGGGGCTCTGCAGGAGAAGCCCTGGGAGAAGCATGAGCCCCCTTTTCTGCCATCGCCCCGGTGTCCCAAAGGCAGGCCAGCCCCAGGAGCCTCCCTCCGGCACGTTTTCCCTCACCACTCGTGCCTCCACAACACTCTGGCTTCCACCTTGTCACTCTGCCACAGGCTAGTGCCTTCAGAGAGGAAAATACAGGGTACTTGCCATTGAAAGAGAAGTTTCCTCTGTTCCATAGACCACGGCCTCCCATAGAAACCTGTAAAAAGGGGGAAAAAAAACGAAAATGCCATTGTCAGTAACTGCCTTAAAAGAGTCTCTCCCTGTACTACCCCTAAGTGGCTGCTCTTAAACCCAGAGATCCACCAGTTGTTCATCTATGGGTATGCAGATATCTGTTCTGTTGTCATCTTGCTGGCATTGGTATTCAAGCAAGTGGGTATGATGTCTGTGCTTCCATCCTTCCCAGGAGGAGGCACCTGGGAAGAACTGCAGAAGGCAGCACTTAACCTGGGGAATTTGCACAGTAAAAGCCAAGCCTGGAGGAAATGGCTGAGGGCTGGCTAGGTTATAAGGCACTCAAGCAGGATTTTGGGGTGCACCGAAGCACAGAGCTATTGTACATCCATCCTAGAGTTTTCTACCTGCAGATTTTCTTCTTTAGAGAGACAAGCTCTGTGTCTCCCTGCATCTTTCCGTGTCTGTGTAGTGTCAAGCTGTGTCAAGCAAAGCATCATCACTCCTGTATGAGCTATAAAACCTGGTTTCTCCATCTTTAGTCACTGCACAACCCAAACTGCACCAAAATTGCACCGACTCAGCTCTCCCCTACGCCCTGCAAACACACGCCTGACTGCAGCAGGGCAGGCCTTGGAGGCAGATCCCTGTCCCACGGCAAGCTGTTCAGATCAGGAACATGCAAACAACCCGCAGGGGTGCTCACAAGTGTTGGGACTGTGACTCCACAGACATTGCACAGACACCTTGTCTGTCCCCCACTGGAAAACACCGTCCCCATAAGCTTGCAAAGGGAAAATCCAGAGGAAAAGCGCACCAGGGAGCAACCTTACCCACTGTCTGCTAACAAAGACACTCATCAGCGAGACCAAGGCTGGCCACAAGGACATTGCCCTTCTGGAAGGTTCACATCAGCAAAACTGAATGCAGGAAATACAGATCTGGAGTCAGCAGATTCCCAAGTGTTTCTTAACATTTCCACTTCTGCTGCTTGCAGGCATTAGGTGGTTGTTGGGCACCAGTGTCTGACACAAGCTGGAGGCTGCAGCACCACAGAGCGGACAGTCTGCCCCGTGCTCTGCCCCGCAGGGAACCAGCCTGCGCCTGGGTGCGGCGAGCGGGGCACTGCCAGGCGCGCAGCACCTTTCACGGAAGGGCCCTTCCTATTTCTGCATGTAGGAAGACCTGGGAGGTGCAGAGCTGCCTGCAAAGCCAGCAAGAAAGAATACCCAGTGGAAAGTAAGCCAGTTCAGTTGGGGACAATGGGAGAGGAGGCAGATAAATGGGTCTGGAAAGACACAGACTTGATAGCTTCCTAAAGAGGCGGTTAATGAGAACCTGTAAGTGCTCCAGCACAGACTGAAATGGAGCAAGAGAAGAATCTTCAGTCACTTCAAGTCTCTGCAAGATCTGGCAGCTGCAGTGTGAATGAAGTCTCACAGAAAATACATCACGTCTTGAACCGTGATGGCAATTAGCCATCAAGGCAGCTTCCTGCTTTCAGATGGGCAACTTCTAAATTAGTCCATGCACTCTGTAGCAGACAAGGCCAACAGGAGCAGACACTCAGGGAGGTGACTGCATCCATGGAACTGGGCAGCGCACAAGGACTCTGGTAGTCTGGGAGAAAGAACCAGCTCACAGCGTCTGGCAGGAGGCCAGCACCGCCCAGAAAAGCACCTGAGTGCACTGGAGCTGCCTGCTGGGGGGGTCGGTGCCCTGCTCCCTTTGGCAGAGGCCCACCCTGCAGCCCCCAACACCAACCCTGGGCAATGACTGTGCCACAGCACACACCAAACCCTCCCTTCTTTGCAGATAGATCTTCTTTCCACCTGCTTGAACATCTACAGTTACTCCATCTATTTTGAAATAATATATATTCACCTTACTAGACATCCCCCACCACGCATGGGGCCAAATTTGTTCCCAGCAAACATTTCACCCAAAGAAGGTATTTCCATGATAAATATCTTTTCCATTTCCCAATCCATAGGAACTCCTGCTCAGCTCACAGCGAGGTCCCAGGAGTCCCTGTACAGCACCTGCCTACAAGTGCCTCACTCACGCTTTGCTGTGGACTGACACTGCCTTGCAAGATGACGCTCACCCCCTACACACGCCCTGCCAGCAGCAGCTCTGTTGAAAATGCCTTCCCAGTGTATTCTGCCCAGTAAAGTGGCTTAAATTAAACCAGCAAAAATCTGTTTGTACCCGTGGCTGCGTCTTCAAAGGAGTGATGTTGGTGCTCTGCTTTTCAGAAGACAGATGAGCACTGACAAGTGATGCTGTGTGTTTGTACCTCGGCTCTCCCATGGCCCAGATCACACCAGTAACCTCTCAACACCATTACTGGCCAGACTCTGGGCCATCTGGGATGTCCCTCAGCAATCTCTTCGCAGCCATTAGCAAAGTCCTGATGAACACATTGGGATCAAAGTCGCCAGGCCCCAGCTGGTCCCTCTCCGGTCCTGGGTGCAGGTCACCCAGAGCCCTCAGTCTGTCCGTGCTCTTGGGCTACTGCTAGTGATGTCCCGGGTGTCAGGGGGGAGCAGGGGGCTCTGTGTACGACACATCACCCCTGGCCTGCCCTGGCTCTGCTCCACAGCACCGTGTTCCTGCCGGGGCCTGCGCTGCCAGGGTGAGGGACGCTTTCTCTCCTCTCTCTCTAGGGACGGGCTCTTCCTGGAGTGGCTCTGCTGGCAGCATCAGCGTCCTTCTCGTTCCCAGGTCAGCTTTCCTGTACCAGTGATTCTCATCTGACTCACTTCTTTTTACTACCAGCTTCCCCATCCCTGCACTTTCTATTTATTTTGTGATTATTTGCACAGTGCTTTTGCTTCCTCCCAGGCAAGGCAGCAGGCTCCAGCGGCGTGCTGCGCTGCCAGGAACAGCAGAGATGCTTTTGCCTGGTGGTGCCAGGCCTGGCCCAGGTCCAGGGGTGCCACGCTGCAGGAACGGGGGGGGGGGGGGGGGGGGGGGGGAAAAAAAGGG
>ML998283.1:3700-58155 GCA_010365825.1 Otus sunia | reverse complement strand
GGGTGCCCGCCGCTCGGCCGGGCCGTGGCGGGGCGGGAGGGGGGGTGCACGGACCCCGGTGTGAGCCCGGTGCCACCCCGCTGCCTTGCAGAGGTGGAAGAGGAGCTGGTTCGTGCTGTACCCGGCCAGCCAGCACGGCGTGGCCCGCCTGGAGTTCTTCGACTGCAAGGAGCCGTCGGCGCCGCCCGAGCGCCTGGGCACGCGGCGGCTGGCCAGGACCGTGGTGCGCCTGGCCGACTGCACCAGCGTGGGCCCCGTGGCCGAGAGCGGCCCCCGGCCCGGCACTGCCGCCTTCCGCCTGGAGACCAGCGAGCGGAGCTACCTCTTCGCGGCCGACAAGCAGCAGAGCGAGGAGTGGGTGGCCAAGCTGTGCCAGATCGCCTTCCCGGTGAGCCCCGGCGGGGCGGGGGCGGCCGCGGGCAGCCTGCGCGGGGCCGGCGGGTGCGAGCCCTTCCCACGCAGCAGGAGGGCCCCGCGGCGCGGTGCGGGGAGAGCCAGGGCACCCGTGAGTGGTCCCAGGCGGTCAGAGCGCCTGGCCCGGGGACTCCGAGGCCCCTGCGACAGGTCCTGCCGTGCCAGCAGCCCGCTGGGTCTCAGGACTCCTCAGCACGCTGTCAGTAATTCTTGGTTGCAGCTCCAGCTCTCAAGCCGGGCTCGTCTCCCCCAGCGTGGAGCCCGTCCTCACCCCCTCCAGGGCCAGGTGATGGCTGAGGAGTGTTTCCTCTTGGCCCAGCCGCCGCTGCCTTTGCTGCCACAGCGGCGGCAGAAGCGGAGCTCTGAGAACGTTGCCTGGCTCTGGGACCCACCTGGCTCCAGGGCGGCAGCGCTGGCAGCTGCGGGGCCAGTGCACCCCCTCGCCCAGGCTTGGGGCTCGCTCCTGCCTGCTGCTGGGAGCACCCCATCCGTGCTGGGCCTGCGGCACAGCCCTCCAGCTCTCCTGCCCTCTGCCTGCGCCCCGTAGCAGCTCTGGAGCTGGTGATCAGCCAGCGTGACGCCTCCCTGCAAGGGCAGTTTGGGCAGCCTACAAGTATGGTCACCCACACCGCCCTGTGAGAGCGGCCGGCGCCTGCCCGGCCCCACGGGTCCCCAGCTCTCCTTCCTGGGAGATGTTTGCACAGCTCTGAGTTGTGTTCTGACCGATTCGAGGCTTTCGAGTGCTGGGCAGGGCTGCCTCACCGGGTGGGTGGCTGCTGCACAGCTGGTCATCCCAGGATCTTCCCGCAAGGACCCAGGTGTTTGCTGAGTATGATTCGCCTTAAGCCTTTTGTTGTTCCTGCTTGCATCTCCCTGCAGTCTGCTCTCAAGCCAAACGTATCTGTGCAGCACGTGCCCTGCTGACCAGGCCAAGAGGCACCGGTGTGGTGCTGGAAATTACAAAATGTCCGCACCCGTGTCTGTTTGGTGCAGACAGTGTTGGAGCTTTATCCTAGAAATGGCTCATGGGGCCAAGCTAGGGACACAGCACACACCTTTGGAGTGGTGCAGGGTAGTAGTAAGGCGGAGGAACGTTGCTCAGAGCAGGGGTATGCTCATACCTTCCTTCGCATGGTAGCTCTCAGTTGGTGGAGGTCCAGAAGCAAGCTGACAGCTTAGGAGACGGTGAGCAAAAGGCTGCATGGATAGCACGTGTTCTAGAAAGGCCTGGCTTGGAGCAGGAGGCACAGGATCTGCATGTGGCTTCTGCAAAAAGCTGAAGGTCCTCAGTCGTGATTTCTGGTCATCTGCGTAGAGACAATGATTTTGTGTCATGTTGTTTGTTGCTGCCCAGAGGGTACAGCAGGGTCCAGTAGCTTGGGAACTGGGGCCAGAGTTTGTTTGGAGTTCAGAACAGAATTTCTTTTTCTTTTGGAGATGAGGGAAATGGCAGTCAAACAGAGCCCTAGAGGGCTTGGCAGATTGTCTGGCCCTTGACTTCCTGATTCCAGGCTGGAACCCTGCTGCATTAGATGCTTTAGCTGAGTGGGAGCTGTTGCTATCAGCTCTAAGGACGCTGGGTTTTAGTAGTCCCCATTCTATTTAGGAGCCAACCAAGAGGGCCTGGTGGCCCTTTATGGGCCTTGCCTGTTAAGAAGCTCATGTGGCTGGGTTTTAAACTGAAACTGTGACAGCTTGCCTTCTGCAAGACACACACTCTGCTGCAACCTCATCCCATGTGACCCTGAGAAGCAGCTTCCAGCTCCTGTCCAAATACAGACCCTTGTGCAGCGGTGCAGTCTGTGGAAGCAGCTCTTGCAGGGCATCTGTGAGTCTTTGATTTGTGTGGGGCTTCCCTGGAGGAGGATCTGTGCTGCTGGGTGGTAGCACCGAGGGTGCCTCTCCCACACAGGCCCTTTGGGGACCCTGCTGCTGCGACACGGTCGCTGACAGTGTGTGCGTTGCACTTTCGGTTCTGCAGGCACTAAAATAGAAGTGCTGCTTCCCTTCTGCGGGCTGTGTGCTGATACTGGCACTGCCTTCCTGCCTGTGCAGGAGCAGGACACAGACCCTTGCACTGCTGGGTCATCTCATCAGCCCCCTCCCTTGCCCCTACTGCTGGGAGAGCGTGCCTGGGCCCCCGAGATGCTTTGGGCCCGATGTGGCCTATGCCCAAGCCCATCGGTGAGGAAGCAGGGCTGTTCTCTTCCTTAGCACTGGGACAGCTGCATGGACATGCCACAGCGGTCGGACGAGCAGTAGTGGAGGGGCACAGGGGACCTCCGGGTGTTGTCCCGCAGGAGGCCATGTCTCGGAGCTGGCTTCTGCTGCACTGGGGACAGGGCTGTCCGAAGGGCTTTCTTCTGTGCCTTGTCCCGTGCACAGCCCAGCTGGGGCCCAGGGGGGTGCTGGGAGCTCCAGGGAAGCCTCTCCTGTGCTGCCTGGCCCTGTTCATCCATCTGTGTGTTGGCTCAGAGTGGGGGGAGTGGGGGGCAGGTGGGCCTTGGGGTCTGTCACTAGCTCTGGGCAGGGAAGGGCTTGGTATGGCCGCAGGAGGGCCAAGCTGTGTGGGGTGGGGTAGGTCCCTTGGGGAGGGCAGCAGGGCGCGGAGGTGCAGGGCTGGGGGGGGCGGTGCAGGGGGACCCAGGGACTGATGCGGGAAGAGGGAGCAAGGACTGATCTGCTCTCCCTTATCAGGGAAATGGTGCCAGCGATGGTGGTGTGGCGGCCCGGCGTGGCAGAGAGGACAGCGGGGAGGCACCGGCCCTGGAGATGGCTGTGAACTCCATCTACTACTCGAGAGACGAAGGTGGGACCTACTCCTGCCTTGACTTCGGGCCACCTTCTGTGGGGCCTGTCCTGCTGCTGCCCCATCACTGGGGCTCCAGTGGGCAGGGCGAGGCCTCGCCTGGGGCTGGGATGTGGCTTGCCTCCACCCTCCCCTGAGCATCCCTGTCCCCACAGTGAACACCTTCTGGGTGACGGTGCAACGGACCGAGGCTGCAGAGCGATGTGAGCTGCGTGGTGCCTACGTGCTCAAGGCTGAGCGTGACAGTCTCGTCCTGAAGGACCCACAGACAAATGAGATCCTCTACGTCTGGCCATACCGGCTGCTCCGGAGATACGGCCGGGACAAGGTGGGGGTGGGGGCCCTGCCTGCCATGCACTGAGGCCTGTTCCCCCGCAGGCTTTCCCTTGCCAAAGGGTGAGGAGCTGCTGTGCCGGGACAGCCTGTGGCAGCCGTGCAGCAGCCCCTGCCAAATTCTGAGACTGCTGCAGCCCCCGGTGGCTGTAGCAGAGTCTCCAGGGGTGCCCATGGTCCTGTCTGTCCTTGGCGGCTGCCTGTGCTGCCATGCAGGAGCATGGTCGAGCTGGACACCTGTCCCCACAGAGGGCATGGCTGTGCAGGGGATGAGTCTCTTGAGCCAAGGACCCAGCACCAGGCCAAGAGGGAATGGCCTCAAGCTGCGCCAGGGCAGGGTCAGACTGGCTCTGAGGAAGGATTTCTTTGCAGAAGGGGCTGTTGGGCGTTGGAATGGGCTGCCCAGGGCAGGGGGGGAGTCCCCATCCCTGGAGGGGTTGAAGAGTCGGGCTGAGCCAGCACTGAGGGATCTGGTGGAGTTGGGAACGGTCAGGGTGAGGTTCATGGTTGGGCTGGAGGAGCTTCGAGGGCTTTTCCAACATAGATGATTCTGGGATTCTGTTGTGGTCTCTGCCTCACTCCCACCAGGGCTGTTGCAGCACCGGTGGCCAGCCGGCCCCTCTGCCGGCTGTCCCCACGGCTGGCTTGCCCTCGTTCTCCATCCCAGCCCTCCCCAGCCCATGCTGTGGGCAGGCATGTCCTCCTGTGCTGTGCACAAGCTCTCCCCGTCCTCCAGGGACCCTGGCTTCCTGCAGTCCTTGCTCTGCCCAGTTCAGCCCATCCCTCCTGAAGGATGGTGGCCAGAGCAGGAGGGGCTCCCTTGAGACACCAGTTACTCTGGATTTGTTCACCTTATGGGCCATGCTCCTCTTGGCCTGGCTGACCTGTGTAGGTCTGTCCCCTCTCCAGTGTCCACCAAGACAGGTCCCTGATCTGTTTTGCTGCTACTCTGAGCACAAGAGGTACCCGCCACGTTGGATGGGGAGGAAGTGGTCTCCCCAGGGCTGTTTATAGAAGTGATGGTGTCGGCTGCACTCTGCTGATGGCGCTTTTTGCGTCACTTTACCAAAACAGAAGTGGAAACTGAGCTGCTCTTGTGGAGGCAGGGTCTGCGCTGGGGCAGGGAGCTGCACCCACAGGTCCCTGAACAGCAACAAGTTGCTTGTGCTTGTGTTTGGCAGCATTGACCCACAAAAGGAAGTCTGGCCCCAGAGGCTTTTGCAGCAACCCCAGAGAGTGTTGCTGCATGTGCGAGAGTCCCAGTGAGGCAGAAAATCCCACCTGAATTCAGGGGCTGAGGTTCAGGAAGGGTGTGAGCATCAGCTGGTGGGAACTGGCACATGAGTGTGTGTTCAGGCCTGAGGAGCACAGCGTGGTGCAAGACTTCTCTTTAAAGTACTTTATACCATTAACAGAGTAAGGCTGGTAAGGCAAATGCTTTGCTTACTATTGGTAGCTAAGCTGCTGCTTCTGGCCTTTGTCCCGTGAAAAGCAGTGTTCCTCCGTCTTGTATTTCTTACTCCTGAATTGCTTCCCCTCTGCCTGACTAATGCTGACTTACCCAAGAGGCCTGTCATAGCTTCCCCTGCTGAACTGTCACTCTTCTCACCCTACTCCATTCTCAGTGCTAACTGCATGTTTTCTAGACTGTCTGGTGCCAGCTGATGCTGCCGGAATTGCTCAGGTAAGGCAGGCAGCAGCTCTCCAGCAGGACCTGCAGCTCTGGCCATGGGGCATCTCATAGTGATGTCCCCCCAAGTCCATTCCACTCCAGTTTCACAGCCTGATCCGGGCTGCTGGGCAGCGCAGCGTCCCCCTGCCCAGGCGCTGGGCAGCCGCTGAGCACGGCGTGCCCCTGGTGCCTGCCGAGCTGTGTCCCTCGCTGCGGAGGGCGGAAGGAGCAGGATGTTCAGTGAAGTCTCTTGCAGGATGTGCAGGATCAGTGCTGCGGCCACGCGCCGTTCAGCAGGAAGCGCAGCCTGCAGAGTGAGCGGGGCCGGCAGGTGCTGGGCAGGATGTGACCCTTCCGCTTCCCTTGCAGGTGATGTTCTCCTTCGAAGCTGGCAGGCGCTGCGACTCCGGCCCAGGGAACTTCACCTTTGAGACCAAGCAGGGCAACGAGATCTTCCGCCTGGTGGAAGCCTCCATCCGGGAGCAGAAGGCACAGGTGGAGGAGAACCGGCAAAGCTGCGATTCGCTGGAGTCAGACAGCCCCAGCGTGGTGCTGATCCGCCAGGCGCTGGCCGACAGCCTGACTCTGGAGCTGCCGGCGGAGGAGGGTGACACCCCGGCACCCAAAGCGGCACTGGCGCCCCGGCCCAGCGCGGCAGCGGAGGAGAGGGACGCCATGTCTTTGCTGAAGACCCGGAGTCTGCCGGAGCTCCCCGTGCCGCAGGCCAAGCCCACGGTCCTGAGCACACCCCCGCGTTCCCCTCTGCCCAAGGTGCCGCAGGCCGTGCTGCCGGCCGAGGACCTGTGCAGCGTGTACTCGGAGCCGCTGGACTCGGTGAAGGGCTTCCGGCCCTGGCTGGACCCGCTGTACTCGGAGCCCGTGGACACCAAACCCGCCGGCGGGGCCAAGGCGCCCGGCGGGGCCGCGGACGAGACGAAGCTCCGGCTGCCGGCGCCGCTGTACTCGGGCACATACGACCAGGTCCGGGCCGAGGGACGCGGCCAGGCCCCCGTGGCGCCCGGCCAGCGGGAGCACATCTATGACGAGCCCGAGGGTCGCGCTCCCCGCTCGCTGCCCCCCCCCACCTGCATCTACGATGAAGCGCGGCCCACGGGCGAGGCCTGGCGCACCCAGGGCCATGACGGCGGGGGCGGCTACGAGTATCCCTACAACCCCAGCACTGACGACTACTCGGTACCTGCCTTCCAGGCCAAGGCCAAGGGCCCCAAGCCGGTGCCGGCCCCCAAGCCCCAGGCAGCCTTGATCCCCAAAGGCGCCGAGAGGAGCGGGGACCCCGGCAAGCGGCGGGGGAACGCAGCTCCTGAGAGGGGGGTTGTCAAACCCGGCCTCAACAGCAGCAACAACAACAACGTGGAGGTGCTGTACAGCCGGGTGCTGAAGCCCACGCATGCGCAGAAGAAGGAGCAGTCTGTGGATGAGTGCAGCTTGTCACCTGTCTACGAGGACTTAGGAGAGATATAACTGCTGCTGCTCTGTACCTGCCCGGGAGGGACTGGGGGGCCCAGACCTGCCCGTGAGCAGTGCTGGCTGCTTCCCCTGTGGGTCCTGGGGGGGACTTGCGGCTGGGGACTGGTCTGGCTCAGGCAGAGCCCCTCCTGCTTACCAGCGCTGAGGAGCTCTTGTTTCCTCGGAGGCCCTTTCCACAGCAAGAGCTGTGGCTGTGCGGGTGCCAGCGTGCTTCGCTGGCGCTGGAGCTGGCTCCGCCGCCACCTCCTGATCTGCCGAGGGCTGACTTGGGTCACCTTGCACCTGCTGCTCTGGCTCCCTATGACCAGGCCGCAGGGCTGGGATATCTGTTGCGGTGCGTGGAAGACTGCTTGCCATCAGTCTCCAAAAGTATTTTTATACAAAACTATTTTGATATTAAAATCTGTCTCAATGAAATGTTTACCTTGGCGTGTCTGGGCTGTCAGGCACGCGGAGGGGGCGGTGCTGGCGCAGTGCTGCGGAGCAGGGGGGCCCGGCTGAGTGGTGTTCGCGTGGTGGCACGTTTGTGTCTGTGCCAGAGCTACTGAGCTAAGAGGAGACCACGAAGAAAAGCATGTGCCAGGTTCAGCTGTGGCTAGGATGTCTAGATGCCAGGGGATCAATGGGTATGAGAGTCAGGCTCGCAGATACCTTTATGTGTGGCTTGGGGCACCAAATTGATGGCCTCCAAGAGTAAGGCTGGGCAGGGCCAGGCTCCAGCCCTGCTGCAGCTCACTGAGTGTTGATTAGTGACAGGATCTCTCCTTCCCCAGCCTGATCCCTCTGCCAATTTCCCCCCCTGCTCCCAGATGCTCTTGAAAGGCTGGGATGGCCCAGGCTGGATCCCATTGACCTTAATGGCCAAAACTCTGTGGTCTGAGCCCAGGGGTTTGGCTATGATTGCTGTGTGGCCAGCCTTGGACAGAAACCTATGCAGGGGAAAAACAGGTTCTTCTTTTGGTGCTGGTAATGGTTTTGAGAGATTTTATGTCCCTTCTGTGTGGGGCTAGACCAGGCACCCTGGCATTGGCTGTCCCCGAGTTGGATGGGGCTACTGATGACTTCTGCATGTTTACCAGCCTGTTGATACAGACAGCAGCAAAACAGCCAGCTGACAGGCAGCACTGTGATGTACCTGTGCAGAGGACTAAGCATGACTTCTGCAGCCCCAGCTCAGACCCAGGGAGCCACAAACCATTGGGGAAGTTGGGAGGACCAGGTTCAGGTCCCCAGATTGGTGAGATGGTGACAAGGTGGTGAGCTCTGACTGGGCATGGGTCTGATGCCCAAGTTTGCAGGGGGAAGCCTCAGTCCTGTAACAACCCAGCGCAGCTGTAGCCAGGACCTATTTGTGGCTGTTCTCCTGTGCTGGGTTCTCTTCCCCACTGGGGTTTTGCTGCAGGAGGAACAAAAAAGCCTAAGGGGCTCTGGGAGGCTGAGGCAGTTCCTGTCTGGGACGAGAGGCATGAGCAGCAGACATCTGCCTGCTCCAGAGAAGAGCTCTGGGCGCTGCTTAGCGGGGTCCCAGGCCACCTGCTCATGACTCCAGTGTGAGGCTCCAAGACTTAAACGATGAAGAGCAACCTCCCAGGAGCAGGGAACCCCTCCCTGGGGCTCTCCCTTCCATATGGCCATGGGTATTTGTGCATCTTCCATCCCTGCGGTCGCTGTATCTCAATGTGCTGTGCCTGCTCCGTCCCGTGGAGCTGAGCGTGACTGACCCAGCCTTCACTGAGGAGGGTGATGGTGAGGAAGGAAAATGCTCCAGCATCTGTGCCAGACCAGTGATCCCTGCACAGCCCTGCATTCCTCTTGGCTGAAAGGGCATTTTATTTTTTTGCTTCAGCAATGACATCATCTCTCGTAACAGCCTACTCGAGACTAAGATGTAAGTGCACAGGACAGAAGGAATGCTCCCGCACGTGGCCTGCTTTATTTATGCACCCTGCCACGTGACGGAGAAGTGCGTGCAGCAGGGAAGGCTCTTAGTCTCTCCTGGTCAGAAGAGACAGTCCGTTCTTCTCTAGCTCAGTGTTGTGGACAAGACCTGTTATCTTGCTCAGACTGCTGCTCTGTGCTTTACCTCATCTCCTTTCTGGCAGCAGTTTGGGGTGTAATAGGTGCTTTGGAAAAGTGTAAGAAATAAGGTAAGTGCAGAGCCAGCCTTTGGCTGGTCATAGCCTTCCTATTGCCAAAGCAGTAAGACTTTAGGACCAGGAGATGGATTCTGCCTAGATGAGAATTTCTTCCATCTGCATTCATAGAATCATTGAATGGTTTGGGCTGGAAGGGAGCTTGGAAATTATCTAGTCCATTCCCCCTGCTGCAGGCAGGGACACTTTCCACTAGCCCAGGTTGCCCAAAGCCCTGTCCAACCTGGTCTTGAACCCTTCCAGGGAGGGGGCAGCCACAGCTTCTCTGGGCAACCTGTACCAGGGCCTCACCACCCTCACAGGGAAGAATTTCTGCTTTAGATCTCATCTGAATCTGCCTTCTTTGAGTTTAAACTGTTACCCCTTGTCCTGTCACTACAGGCCCTGGTAAAAAGTCTGTCTCCATCTTTCTTATAAGCCCCCTTTAGGTATTAAAAGGCTGCTATAAGGTTTCCCTGGAGCCTTCTCTTCTCTGGGCTAAACAACCCCAACTCTCAGCCTGTCCTTGTATGGGAGGTGCTCCAGCCCCCTGATCATCTTCATGGCCCCTTTCCCTCTCCTTTGCCTTGCTTCTGCTGTCCCCTTACACCTAATTTCCATGTGTTGAGCAGTGAAGCACGCAGGTGCAGCTCAAACACACCCCTGCCACGTCACAGTGGTTGTGTGCCATGGCTGAATTCAGTCTGTGTACTTGGAAAATGGCATCCTGGCAGCCAGTCCTGACCAAGGCTTTGCTGAGGTGCCTGGGGATGCTTGGTTTATGCTTGGCTGCTCACTCTGTCCATTTTCTTACAGTGCAGAAATGGTCCTGGACGAGCAGCTTTGTTCACTTCTGCCCAGGCCAGATTGGGTGGTGCATGGGAAGTCCTCTGGGTATCAGACTTCCTCATATGAGGACAACCTGTGTGCTTCCCTGTTCTCTGCTAAAAGCCCATGCCCCAGAATAGCTGAGAAATGTCAGCTGACTGGTCTAGCAGCCAGAGCTGGGATGCAACAGAGGCAGAAGTTTTGGTGTCTCTAGGCCGGGGGCAGTTTTTACCAGGAGAAAGTTACTTGGGAGCTGCTCAAAGCCCAAGAAATCTCTTCCACTTGGGGCTACCTTTTTCCGTTTCGTGTTCTGAAAGGTGTCCCCTTTAGAGCCCAGTGTAGTGCAGGCATGGGACAACTGTTCTGCCAGGATATCCCTTCTCACGCCTGCATTAGGGAAGCACCCAAGTTCCTTCTGGCTGTCAAGAGTTGGTCAGTTATTGCCCTGCTTCACCCTGTGGTGAGCAGGTGGAGGGCTTTTCAACACGGACCCCCAAACAGCCCCAATTTTGTGATTTGCCTCCCCTTATAGTCCCTTTTTCCTCCCCTCAAGTTTCCCCTTTAGCAGCTTCTTTCTATCAGCAATAAATCACAAGCCCCTGTTTGTTTACTCCTTCCCATCGGCAAGGTGTTTTGTTGACTTTATACCCCAGTTTGGTATGTGTTATATGGTTGCCAAAGTAATTTCCATCTGCATCATCAATTCAGTCAAGCGAATCCCCCGTGTCGTGTTCTGCCTCCCCAATCTGCCCAGTGTTGTCATTTGCATATTGTCTGGTTGGCACGCCCCAGGATGGGCCACAGACAAGCGTGTCACTGTCCTTTGCCACTGCTCCTTCCCCAGTTCCTCGTGCTGTGAGCTTGTTAGACAGGCAGGGGTTAGCCACCAGCTTGCACACCTGCACAAACCCCTGTCCCCATGCCTGCAGGGGTGTCTGCACTGTCCTCGAGGTACCTGCCCGGGACATCTCGCCCAAGCAGCTGCCCGGGATGCAGCCTCGTGCCAGGCAAGGAGCGCTGCCAGAGTATGGAGAGAGCAGGTCCGTGCCCTGGGTGGCTAGCAGGGCCTGTTCCTGAGTTGGGCTCTGCTGGCTCCACTCTCTGGCTGCAGCAGTTGCCCTGGGAGCACTGTGGTTGCCCCGTGCCCTGGGTCACCTGCAGCTGTTTCTCAGGAAGTACCAGGCAGTGCTGGGATCGCTGCGTACAGAACATGTTGTCAACCACAGGCAGTCAGTGAACGTTATGGTGGATAACTTTATTCTGAAACACCTTGTCAAAACAAAGTAAGTAGAAAAACCACTGCCGGTGCTTGGCATCCAGGAAGCCCAGTGAGACCACCCCACCTTGGCTCAGGTGAGCTGCCCTCAGCTCCTGCCCTGACAGGGGCTGCTGTCCCATGTCTGCACTGAAAAACAGGCTGGCATCTGCACAAGCGCTGGGCAGAAGCTCTCTGAAAAGCTCGAGGCCAACCCTCCATCTTCTGAACCCTGCCAAAAAGTACTTGCCTTCTTGGCTTGCAGAGCAGCCCCACAGGCACAGACAGGCCATAAGGAGAAGAGCATCCAAGCAGCAGCTGGCTGGCAGAACAGTGCTGCGGTGAGCTGCCACGGGGCAGGAGCCAGCCAGGGCTTTAGGGCTGGCTTGGCACTTGCTACAAACCCCTCTGTGAGCTGGGGAGTTGGACGGTGAGATGGAAGCAAGCAAATCAGTGTCATCAGGGGTAGTGCTGCTCTCGGGGGGGCGGGGGGCGGCGTTCTGGGCTTTAAGATTAAATTCAAGACCCCTGTTTTACGCCTATTCAAACACCCTGCTGAACCTGCTCCTGCAGGATGAGGGCAGCTTGACGTTACTGCCTGCTTTTATCTGTCTGACTTCCTCAACGCCCTGCTTGCAGCTTTTCTGCACCCGCTGACAGCTATCTGTGGTTTGTGGCCTGTACTAGCCTAGTCTCAGAAACCAAAGTTTGAGGCATTCTGGTGATGTGTGCTGACAAAAATGGGAAATAGGGGGTGTTGTGGGGGATATCTGAATCTCTGGACAGAGGGCCCCAGAGCAGCAGGCTTCCTGCAGACTGGGTTGGTGACTAACAAAACCATAAAACAAGGAGGAACAAACGATGGGAAGTGCCTGTTGGACCAAGGCCAAGCTTAGTGTCTTGCCTGACCGCTTCTGGCCCAGTGTGTAAGGCCTGGCAGCAGAGCAACAAGCCAAGCCTTGACTGCACGTGAGCAGGCTCAAGCAGTGCCCTGGGGTTCACTGCAGGAACTCATCATACTCTTTGGGGAGCAGGGAGCGCTCACAGGAATCTCTCCTCACCGCTGCTGGTCTGAACGCTTGGACAGGAGAAGGAGCCATCAGAAGGGGTGCTACTGTGGCTTTGGCTCTGCTCTGATGCTGCAATACAGGGACAAAATACAAATGCACCTTGTGGAAGGAGGCGCTGGCTTGTCCAACAGTGCCCTGTCCAGTTGCGTCTGCATCTCCCTCGCAACTGCATCAGCTTATGCTACCCACATCCCTCTGCTCTGCCAGCTGCACGGCGATGCTGCCCTGCCATCTGCTGCCCTCCCTGCACTGCCGGGGTACCGGGGGCTGCCCTCAGCCCCTCTGTGGGAAGCAGACCAGACGGGCAGAGCAGAGACTGTCCAGGCTAGTCAAAGGCAAGAGACATACCTGCTTGGGCTGATGCCGCTCTGGCCGCTGGTCCCTGGGCTGGGTCTGCTGCCAGTGCAGAGGTTTGTACAACACACTCTTCAGATATTTGTAGAGGTTGCTTTTTATATGCAAGGGGTTATAAGCAACTTCCACTTCCAAGCTGTTCAGGGCACTCTGCTCAGACACAAGAAGGAACATAGTGGCTATGAGATGTGACAGGTAGAGGCCATGGGGTTTGCTTGGGCTTTTTTGCTGTTACAGTGTTGAGGGCTTTTTTTTTTTGCAGGTGTGAGTGTTACAGACACTCCGTGCCACCCTGCAGTGATGGGAGAAGGGCTCTTGTGGCTGTTACCCGCAAGGACCACTCTTAGCTGTGTATAGAACAAGACTTATCTGCAACCAGGTCTTAATGGATTTAAGCATTCCCTTGCAGGATGCTGTCCTGTCCTCCCCATGCCCAGAATCAGCCAACAAGCTGGAGCACCTTTTCTGGGCACTGTCACCCTCTCTGCTTCATAAGGCCTCTTCCCCCTCCCCCAACAGACATGTAACATTGCTCCAGAGGACAGGCATTGGCTGTCTGTGAAGAAAGCTGTAGGATATATTGGCTGCTGGGAAGAAGTTTTAGATGGCTCCATCATATTCCAGCTGTCACTAGACATTTTTACAGTTGTCTCCTCCTCTATTCATCTGCTAAAACCTCTAGTGAGGGCTCTGCCCTTCCTGGCGTCACCTGAAGCAAAGGCAGACAACTCAGGAGAATAACACATGGAAGCACAACAGAAAATGTAGAAGCCTGAATCTACTGGAAGAAAGAGAGACACTTTATGTATTGACTTATGCCTAAAGCACCTCCCTCTGCAGTCTGAGGAGATCCAGGTTCCCCAGCAATGAGGGAGACAGATGCAGCAGCTGCATGTCCTGTGCATAAAGGCTGAGCCTTTCTCTGATCTCTGCTTGTACAGCTGGGATCCTCTCCACAGAAGTTTGTGCTGGGCTGTCAGTGACTTACCTCTATGGGGCCATGCGCTCTCTCAGGGTGTTCAGCAGGGAGAGCTGGGAAGTTCGACGGCAGCAAGAGCTCCCTGGTGGCGATTGCTTTGACAAGTAGAGTGGCAGAGTCGGAAGGAACAATGATGTAGTAGGAATGCACCATGATGTTCCAGTTTGGACTAGTGTTCTGTGGCTCACGCTTGGCCAAAAGCATCCACTTCCTTTTCTAAATGGCAAAAGCCAAAACCAATGTGAACGATGGGCAACAGCCACTTCCTTCAGCACGTTCACTGTAGGGGCTGCTGGGTTCAGAAGCAGAGACATTCATACACATCAGAATAAGAACACTGTTCTGCATTATGGAAGGATTTACAAGCCTGACACTGGGCCATGAGATGAAGCTGCAGCTTTTGAAACATGTTTTCTGGTGCAGGCTAGACAGATCATACTAGATGTGCACTGACTATTCCTTTCTATGGCAATCCCCCCCCGAAACTGCAATTCTCATACACTCACCAGAAGACTATGACATAGAGCATGGAAGCTGTGCTGATTTATCTCCAGTTCATCCCAGTCTAGCTGCCAGCAGCTTGTGGGCCTGATGATGAAGGGCAGGCCATATAGTACAGACTCACAGACCCCTTCGGATTTCAGAGCCCTACAGATACACAGCTCGTGTTAGTGAAGCACAGCCAACAGGAAACAGCAAGAAGACTACCAGGAGATGACTAGCTCACCTGGCTACGGCAGCATCAGCTACCACACTGCTACAAGCACCTAATGTCTGTATTGCTGTGGCCTGTCACTAGGAAACCCTGCAGAAAAGTCCAACTGCAGTAAAAAGGGACTTTCTTGCCGATTTCCAGATCCCCTTGTATCTGCTCTGACAAGAGCATGCCAAGAAGCAAATCCAATCTTCATGCATTTTGCATACAAACCAGACTGATAATCTGGCCCCTTGGGCAATAACTCACCCAGTCAATTACATCTCTTCTGAAGTGATTTTTACCAGACTGTGGTTATCCTTCACTTAAAACTGACATGTGCTGTACTCCTGCACAGAGCCAACATCCCACCGCAAACACCACTACAGACTTCACAGTGCTTGACACTGCCTGTCCATAGCACACTTCTGCTTCACGACAGGGCATTATCAAGTAGCTTCAGTGCTTTGGCTGTGGGCCATTTATGCACAATGACTGAGCACTCTTCAGCTACTAACAGGATGAGAATCATTTTAAGAACAACTGTATAATTCAGAAATTATACATGATTTTTCCTATAAATATACCTCAGAAAAGACACTAGAGACATCACTCTTCTGATGCTCTGCTTAACAGCCACAGGCTGCTGACAGGAAAGCAAATAAACTTTTACATGAAGTTACACAGCACTATGAGGCTTTGCTTGCTTTTTTACTACTAGTCCACTAGTTAGCTCAGGCTCTGACATCCAATTAATTGCTGTGGCCTCATTAGGCCATGAGAGAACGGCAGAATTATATATGGAGCAATGGCTGCAATCTACAGAACTTCACACCGGAGGGAAACAACTACTGCATGAGTAACATCTGTGGTGTTACACTCACAGTGGTAGTGTCATGGTAACACCGTTTTTGACTCTGCACTCCTGTCTGCATGTGTGGGATGTGCTGTTCTATGACACGAAGAGTTACGGGAGTTGAGGGTACCTTACATCAGAATTTTGCTCACTAGCACTTAAGAGACCCCAGCGCTTTATGGTGATGTTATTAGGGCCTAGTGCACAGAAAGAGTGAAGGCTGCTTATGATACCAGCCTTCCAGTTACCAAGCACAAAAGCACATAACAACACTCACTTTACAACCCGGAGTTTATACAGCGCTGTAGCTGGCCAGGCTGCCATCTGGAAGGGTGAATTAAAATCTGGTGCTCTCACGGTGCCGTCAACCGTCTCAGAAAGCAGAGCTGGATCGAGCAATCTCTCCTGCACATCGCACTTCAGGCACACTAGGAGAAGGAGATTGGTTTAGATTGCTGTGAGCGGCAATGTTTAGCACATGACATGCTCAAAGCACTTACAAACACTAAGTTAACGTTTTCTAGCAACAGCAACTATTTAGGGAAGAACAGTGCTAAAGCCTGTGACTAGGCAACAGTCTATCCCTATTTTACACACAAGGGGAAATACCACATGCTTGGCATGGTCTTGAAACAATGACTGGTTGGTAGCCGGGCAGGCACGTTCCAGTTTAGGTGATGAGTGGCCAGCTGCAGAGGGAGTGGCTCATTTCCCAATGCCACACATTTCTTGCCAGCTTTTCTATCTGTGTTTGCGGAGAAACCCAGCACACTGATGACACTAGTAACTCTGGAATATGGTGATATATAGCTGCATACAATTTCTCTGGCCTTCTACAGATTTCTTGAGTGTGGGAAGGGGAAAAAACCTGACTGCAGCACAACATGGTTTGCCTTGCTAGCTATAATAAGACAATGCATCAAGTATGAAGCTCAATATTATGATGAAGGAAAATCCACTTTTAACAAAACATTGTAATTGCCTGTGCTCATTTGGAGGCTGTTATGGTAGCTACTACATAAATAGAAAGTCACACCAGGCTTTCTGATCTGCTTGCTGCAGAGCATATCTGCCCCAGAGGTCTCCCCAGAGCCTTCTCTTCTCCAGCTGAACCCCCCAACTCTCTCAGCCTGTCCTCACAGGGGGAGTGCTCCAGCCCCCCGAGCATCTCCGTGGCCTCCTCTGGACCTGCTCAAGCAGGCCTGTGTCCTCCTTATACTGGGGGCCCCAGAGCTAGATCCAGCACTCCAGGACACAGTACTCCACAAAAGCCACTAGCAACCCTCTATGAGCTTTGCTTCCAGCCTGGAACTGGCCTGTGGATCACCAGAAGAAAACAAGCATGCTGCTGCTGTGATGGCGATGGGAAGCTGCCCGTGAGCTCCACAGTGGAGCAGCATAGAGCACCATGGTGGAGAGGGGTTACCGGAACCGCCCGTGCAATTCCCATGGCAGTGCAGCAGTGACAATACAACACCTTACGGGAAACACCGATGTGCTGTAGCTGTTGGTGTTTTCAGTGCTCACCCAAGGATGGATTAGGGACTTGGACTTAATGAAGGAAAAAAAAATTACACATTCCTTATAAATTTTCCCATGCATTATAACTGGCAGCTCCAGCTAGAACATTAGCTATTTCAGTGCTAAATCAATAGATATAACTACAAGGCAAGTCCCTGTGTAAGACAGTCTTTAGTGCAGCTCTGGCACAGACTTTTAGTATCAAATACAAGGACCACAATTTTTAGGGCTATACACCTGAGCCAGAAGGTCCTTGGCTCTCAGTATGTAAGGTCCCTTTTACCTAGAGAAGTGGCTATAAATTCACATACTCTTCAAGTCACGTTTTTGCTGCAGAATGGAAATGGATTATAGCATCAGCGGCCACAGGACATGGCAGCAATCTGTAAGTATTCTAAGCAAATGTCCCCTCTCAGCCTGAGACAACAGAAACTCCAGGCAGCTTTCAAAGTCACCCAGAGCCCTTACTTGGGACTGTAAATGTGAGGGACCATGCCCATAGGGCAGGCCTGGGTAATCTTTAAGGCTGTGGGATTTAGGAACTCCCTGCAGAGGGGGAGAGAAAATTAAATACTTGGGGTGGTCCTGGGTGCAGTGGAGTGGCTGAAGCCTCCGGATGGAAGGAGGAGATGGAGGTGTTCTCTCTCTGTGCCATAGTCATGTAACCACGTTTTAAACAGCACCTCCAAGCTGATGACATTGTCCTCTATGGTTTGCACATCGATGTCCATTCCCAGGATTGCAATGTCTGCAGGGAAAAAAAAGGTGAAAATGCACAAATATGTTCAGCCACAGAAAAGAACATTCTTCTGCATTATCCACTACACTATACCTCCTTAGTCCCTCAAGCGCTTTCACATAGTGCTTCAGAAGCTGTCACCATGCAAATCACAGCACAGGCCACACCAACACCCTTCTCATCAACGCGGAGGGTGGACTGGCTACTACTGTCTTCAGAGGACTAGCTGTGACTGATGCAAACCACCCTCTGCTGTGATCACCTCAGCACTGGCCTCAGAGACTCTTCTCACAATTTTAAACCATTTCCTCCTTTTCCCTAAGCAAGGGACCCTGGATGTGAAATGCTATGCTAATGGAGAATTTTGTAGTAGTGATGGAAAAGTACTACTCCTCATACAGAAGACAAATGTTACTTTGCAATATGGCCACAGGACTAAATTGCTAAACATCCTCAGTGTGTGTTTAAAGGAGCAGCTACTCACAGACCTGAGAAGAACAGAAGCAAAACCTGACCTGGCCCTGACCAACACAGAGGACATGTTTCAACAGGTGACTGTTGAAGTACTGCTTGGCAGCACAGCAACCCCACAGCAGAAAATCCCTGCAAATACACCAGTAGTCAAAACTATCCAGCACTGTTATATTTGATTTCAAAGAAGCAAAATGCATAAAATTTAGAGACTTGTTAAAAAGAAATTAAAAGGAGAAAGTAAAAATGTTTGCAAGAACACAGCAAGTATTTAAGCTACCATGTTGGAGGTGCAGAGCAAATGTATATGATCTAGCAACAACATTTAAGAGTGGAGAAATGTACACTTGACAGCAGAGTTAGGGAGGACATAAACAAGATTAAACCCTTGCAAAAAAACCCAAAACCCCAAACGCCCCCAAATAATAACTCAAAGGTGAATCCAAATGAGAACCTAGCATAAAGTCTTACAGATTAAATAAATAGGTAAAAGTGGAAAAAAAATATTTGATGAACAGTTTGTGAAATGCATAAGACATGTAATATACCCATTTGTAAACACAGAAGGAACAAACAGCCTGGCAGCGTTAACAGGGTCACCACACAGCTAGGATGTGAAACAGGTATTCTGTGAAGATGAACACACAGCAGAAATAGCCTTTTTTTCCCCAATGTGTTTATCACGCCAGATGGGGACTAAAATACAGTGCTACATCCATCTGCAATGAGACATCTTTTCTTTATGTGTTAGTATTTATAGTTTGCAAAAATGACATTATACATATGCTCCCACACTTAAAAAAAAGAGAAATTAATGAATCTCCCTTTACATGGCAAATAATCTAGGGCTAACGTAATGACTGTAATTCTTGAAACAGTCTGCAACTTGCAAATGCACTTTCTGTAGTACGGCCATCACAGCAGGACATACTTTCCAATCATCTCCACCTTCCAGCCTTGACAAAGGCCTCGAGATTTACAGGTTGTGCCTCTACAGCAAAGGAGAATCAACTCCCACTGACGATGGGAGGTCCTTCACACGGTCCTTGCTGCTGAAAGCCTTTCCTTCCTAATGTCCCATCTGACTGTTCTTGGCTGCAAGGACATTTCATGCCTTTTTTTTTTAATTCAGTTCTTCCCAAATCTGTACGGTAAACTGATTATTCCCTTAGCTTTGTAGCAGCTTTTAAAAACATATCTTGAGACTGCTACCATGCCTTACCCGAGTCGTCTCTGGTGCTCATGGGAACATGAGTTTCTCCCCCACGGAACAATGCTGAAAGATGCTCTGGTGTAAGGGAATGTCCCGCTTCTCTCCACAGGCTGCTCGTCATGAGCAGAGCTACTGCCACTGTCCGTCGCTTGCCCTGAGGCTGAGCCTTGCTCTTATTTCCCTGAAGGCTGCACTAATGCACCTAGAGAGCGTGCTGGTTGTGTTTCAGCTGTGATGCACTCCCTACCTTTCTTTAGGCTTCGGTTTCTCTCTGGGATATGCACTGAAGATGGCATTAACAGTTCAGAAGACAAATGCATGTCACTTACTTTGACAAACAGTTTATACACAGGTGACAAGGAGAATTACCTGTGTTTTGAGAGATAAGTGTTTTGGGGCTGGCAAATGTTTTAGTCCTTTCCTCAGTAAATATTTTCCTATTTGTTTATTTCCTCTTCTACATGGTATGTAGCCACTTACACATTTTAAGTGCAAAATATGTGACAACTGTAAAAAGAAATTCACTGCATCCATTGCTGTCCATTCCTAGGAAGAACAGGTTGGGATGCTGACATCTGCTGTGCCATGGGTCTTAAATTTCCCGGAGAGCAGATAGGCAGAGCCATTTATTGCTCAGCAATCTGAGCACACATACAGAAAAAGGTTCCCTGGGACTTGTAGAAGATGGACTATGTTCATAATAAATGTATTAGTGCTTTATCTTCAGTACTTGTTTTTTGTTTCCCCAAAACAGAAACAGATAGGGCCAGTGTCTATATCACATACAAATATTAACATTCATTAGCAAATGGCTTGGCGATGCTCAGGTGCTTTAAGTATTTGTAATGGGGTAGGGGCATGAAAGAGAGAATAAAAATTCTCACATTATCAATCAGAGGTCAGTCCACTGCATCCTATCTATTATTCCCACACACTGTTCCCACCACAAATGCCATAGGCACTGTGCTCTTTACAGGATTTATATTATACCACGATCCCTGCTCCAGTCTGCAGTCTGGCAATCCCTAATGTTTCATCATTAAAGAAACACTGCAGATTTAGTCTCTGTCCCACAGAGCTGCTTTGCAGTTTTGAAAAAACAATCCTTGTTGCTCATCACATGGTCTTTGTCTAGAAATGCACTCTCCCACGGAGGCTGCTCTTGTGAAGAAAACAGCAAGCATTTTCCACCCATGACAGGCTGTTCTTAGCACGTTCAAAGCTATTCTAGGACTTGCCATCTGCAGGGCTTCAAAATATTGGAGTCTTTTCTAGCTGCATTAACCTGGAAATGAGAGGGGATATCTTGATCCTGCCTTCCTTCTTCCAGTACCATAGGAAATTGTAACAGTATGTTGATTTTGGTTTTTCCCTCCCTGCAATGGTAAACAAGAGAGGACATTTCCTGGGTGAGCTGAAAAATTAGGTACTTTCTCAGGATGCAGATTTTGCATCTCCACATCCTCTTGGGTTTGGAAGAAGCCATTTGTAGTCTAGTACTATGTGAGAGTAAAAGAGCACAGGTAACGTTCCTTACGGGCCCAGCAGGAACCCTTGCAGTGGATGAGGATCTCAGCAGTAGCTGCCGTATAAGCAAGGCAATGAGATGATCTGAGACTGGAAGGTCCTACAGGCCCAACAGAAGATCCAAAAGAAGGAAGCAGGGCAATAACATATACTCCATAGGAGTCTAAGGAGAAAATGCAAGCTTCTCACTAAATTGTCCATAAGAGTGTCTTGAAATCGTGGAATACAAGTCCGTTTTATCTGGCAAGATAATCACTATAGCACAGGTCTGCAAGTTAAGTGAAAACAGGCTCACTTTTTCTTTTCCCAGGGTAGTGTGATCAGTTTCCAGATATCGAACAGTTTTGATGGAGGAATGGAATGAAGGTGAGGGATTTAGGACTGTTTCTTTCAATAACAATGGCTTATACAGCACACAAAATCACAATTTAAGTTGTTCCTGGAAATTTTGGCAACTTCTTTCATTCCAGTATGCCCTGAATACCAAATCATAATTGTTAACTAAGTCTCAACGCTTCCAAACATCCTTTTATCTAAAAAAGAAAAAAAACAAACCTGCATTTATTCCAGTGATCTTCTAAACATAGAGGATCACAGAAGGTCTAAACATAAACATGATTTATAAACATAGTTCCCAGCTCTTTAATTCTTAAGTGTTTTCCTGTGGTATGGCTTTTATATAGAGGTATATATGTCCAATAATCTCAGTTTTGTTATCAAATTCTTAAAACAACAACTGTGCTATAAGTGTCAGAGAGCGTGGGATTGTTTTTCCCTATCGCACCATGACAGGAGTTCTCAAGCAATATAACATCTCTTGCTGTATTTGCTGAAACAATTTTGTTAGCTGTTGCAAGTGTCTTCAGCGAAGCAGATTGTCTAGTAAATGTTTTCAGTTATTGTAGTAAGCTGTTATGATACTTCTTCCACTTTGAAAGCAAGTTTTTGTGATGCTTTCCAAAGTGTCATTTAAGAGAAGTATGCCGTGCTATTAAAAAGTAATAAAGGCAAAGCTTTGTTTCCTAGTCAAACACTCCATGTTTCAGCATCAGTCATTCTTGGAAATCCCACATCCTGCACGGGATTTCCAGGGAGTCTATTCTTTTTTCTGCCTTTTCGTAACATATTTAGTCTGTGCCATTTTGAAGGTCACAAAATCAATACAGTTTGGTTTAAATACACATGATGTTCACCACTACCTAAGTCACACTGTAAACTTTTTTGCAAACTGTACTTAAAATCTCACTTTCGTGTCACCTTAAATAGAGTAACCACACCCAGTGAAAGAAATTACCGGCTTGTTTTTGAGGTTTGGAGAGGATAAAACTCAGCACCACTGTTGCATGCAGAAGAACTGCTTGACTGCCCTAATGTTGTATCTGAGTACTTACCTGTTACTTCCTTTCAGGGAGTCTGCTAGTAACAAAACTTGGATCTTTGGGTGAAAAGAAAAATAAATTCTAGTAATAATTAAGAGCTACAGCTCTTCATTGTTAGAGTCAGCCCCCACTTCTATGGGTTCCAAACTTGGCATTTGTGCTAATGGGTGGCTCCTGCTGGTCTGTAACAGACTTCTCCACCTTAAAACTAGGTATCTTTCTAAAGGTTCTGGATTCTCCAGAAACTGTGGGCCTGATTCAGAAATCTAATACAACTTTACCCCCATGTTGTGAAGGGAACAAAATTAGGTCGTATTCTTGAAGTCTGTTAGTATTTAAAAGACAAAACAAAAATTCCTTTACTCCTGTTGTATAATGGTCAAGAGAGTTATCTCCCAGAGGAAATATAACATGCAATCTGTTAAAAAGAAAAGATTAATGCATGCAAGTTAACTGGGAAAGAAAGGTGAAACACCAGGCAGACCGTTCTGGTCTATTCTACTAAGGTCCAGGTCAGTCATCCACCGATGGTGGATGTATTTATGGGTAAAGCCAGGAAAACAACATCTTCCTGTTCTCCTTGAAATCAGGAGTCGTGGATATTAAGTCAGGAGAGGAACAAAACCTTGATTTTAAGTATGTTTTAACAGAAGGTTCTGGAGCAGAATGTTGGGCTTAGGGAATAACATGCAAGGACTACTACAGTGAATGTCAGAAGTCAGATATGGAGGCACTCAGCCCCCCCCTTCATACCCAAGAAACATGCATACGAGAGAAAGGGGAGGGATGCCAGCAACAGCTGCCCCCTATTAACCATCCTGCCTGGCAGGAATGTTGTTTTGGAAGAAATACTCAGAATGGCTGGATAAAAAGTCAATGTGTGTTCTGGTCAGAAGGCATCTTAAACGGGAGAGCTTCCTGATTTGGGGACCAGATTTAAACCATCCCCTTTGAAACTCTGGGACAGTGAGATAAAAGAAATTTGAGGAAGTTTTGCTAGCAGGACACTGCTAACCGATCCAATCAAAGCAGACATGAGGTCCAGCAGCCGGAACAGCACAAAGAGACAGAAGCCTACAATGGTACAAAGACTCTTCATGAAACCTAGTCGGAAAATATTTCCACTCTCATTGGTACACATGGAGGCTCTTAACTGTTAAGACCTCAGAAACAGGATGATGGGGCCAACCAAGAAAAGAACTCAAACTCTAGCAATCTAACATTAAAGCCTGTGAGGAGGTCAGAAGAGATTTTGAGAGCAATTTACCAAAGACGAATAGGTTAAATTTTTTCAGGCTAATCAGATTCACAACATTTTAAGATCTCTGAGCTCTGTGGTAGAGCTATATAAAACAATAACAGAAAAAATAAATTGGAAATTGTCATTTGCTTCCAATAAGCTGAGATGGAGAGGGCACAACATGAATTTCTCAGGCAGAGGATTTAAAAAGAGGTGATTTTTCAATGTGCTACAAATATAAATGCAGGATGCAATGTCACAGCATGCTCTAGATATTAAAAATGTAAGTAGGTTTGAGCAGCCACTAAACACAATGGAAGAAACATCCACAGTGGGATGAACCTCATAATTAAGTGCTGCATCACAATGTTTATTTTGTAGTGGGGGATGCGCTGCAGTTGAACACAGCATTAATTCCTGCACTTCCTGCATGCTAGATCTTGCAACTTCAATGTTCTTTACTGTAATTTTTTTCTAATACAATTTTTGGTTTTTCTTTTCCAGAATCAGAGGAAAGGAGCTCCAACAGGTAAAAAATCCTCTTCATAAATCAGTTGGGTTCCTTTTTCAAACTATTTGGACTACTCATTCCCTGGTGCTCCTCTTATAGACCAAATACATCATCTGAGTCTTTTCTAGAAGACTCAGAAAATTAGAATTTCGTCATCTGAAATTTCAGTGGCCTCATTTATGTTTTCATGCCATTTATTGGGTGAAAGGGCTACACAATTTCACTTTTAGAAGCAATATGGTGGGGTTTTGCATGCTCTAAAGCAGTCTTGTGACCAAGAGGCACAACAGCATCTCCTGTTCTGTGGTGTCTAGTTTTCCAAGGCTTCCCCGCAGGGTTCTGTGCAGCACCAGCTTGATGCAAAGATCTGACAATAATCCTCCTCAATTGAGAAGCAGCATTTGCAGCCACACAAAATAGTGCCCTCTTTCCATGTGGCCAGGATCGGTGCTTTTAAAGGGTACCTCAGCCTTGGAGTTGTAGGCAACAGTTCTTTCCACAATTTTGTAACTTGTGGGTCTGGTGCAGTTTTGGCATATTATATTAATTCTAAAGTAACATCAGATGACAGAACCTTGGTCCTCTTCCTTAGGACTCATTGTTCACAGTGTCAGAGGTAAGGGTGCTGCTCAGAAAGAGAAGGCACTCCCTTTCTCCAGCCAAGCAGCTTTACTCTCCCGGAAGCCTCTGTCTTCACAGGCAGAGTCCAAAATAACCAGCTACGTCTCACTGAGGGAGACTGACCCTTCAGGGCAGGAAGCTTTTAACGGCAGTAAGAGGGTTGATGTACGTCTAAGTGCTTGATTATAAAACTCAGCGTTTGATTTGTCTGCCACCAGATTAGTGGGATGGAGCGGGGAGAGCAGGCATCCATCTGTAGCAAGAGGCACCTAGTCAGTTCTGTGCTGCAGGTGGGGGAAAACCAGCATAAACTCAGCGGAAATAACTGAGCAGATCTGAAAGTCAGGTAAAATGAAATACAGAAAAGAAAGTTGCAGTTGTAGCAGCATTGCAATGTACAGGCTTCTACCACTGAACTGCTGTGGTATTGGACTTTTGATGACTATCTGGCTGGTTTATTTAGAGTCTGCTTAGCACCTTTTGCTCTGAAACAAAAAGGCTCCAAACAGGAGCTAACAGGAATTTCTGTGTCTGAATTTCTTGTTACCATAGCTTAAATTCTCACCGCTGAAAACTGTCAGATTAAGGGAGGAGCTCTTCAGAGATACGGCCAGGAAAAATAAAATTCAGGGTCTGGGGTGTACTCGCTCTTTCACTAAGGAAGCATGTAGCCAGGTGTGTGAGGGGTGGGGCAAGAGGGAATGTGCAATCTGCCTAAACATTCCCAGCCCCTACTCTGCCAACTGACCAGAAATTCGCTGCTGCAACCAGAAAAAAGGAACAGCTAGAGACAGGTAAGGCAATAATCTCCAATGTTGCCTGTCACTCAGTAAAAACAACATTGTCATTGCTAGTAACAGGTCTTACACTAACTCTGCAAGGCATAAGGACTCAGGTTTTTAAACTTGTTATCAACTCGTTGTGAGAACTTGCTGTATGAACCACAGCTTGGTAACAGGTGTGTCTTGTTGATGGGGAATTTAAGTGTCAGCTGTAAAGGCTTCTGAAATGCAGACCTGGATGGGAAAAGAGAGGCTGCAGGGCTATAAAGAACTCACTGAGGGGCAAGTACTGGTTACTGAAAAAGCACAACCTTAAGAAAAACTGCCCTAAGCACAGAGAAAAGAAGCAGCAGCAAAGCAAGAACGGTATCAGTGACAAAAACCAGCTAATCAACAGGGTAAGTACCTGCCTTCGTCTGGGAAAGCAACTCTTCCCAGCATTGTGCAATATGTAGACTGGGGGACAGGGCTAAAGGCTGAGAGTTGTCTAGAAACAAGACATCTTGTAAAAAGACAAGATCTGGAGTCAGTGAGAGGGAGGAGAGGGTTATCTCTATAGCATCACTGAGGCTGTAAGTGGGCAGCCTACTTCTCCTTCCCTCTCTTCTGCCTGCTTCTCTCTCTGCTAACAACCTGCTTCAAGGATTCTGGTTGCCTCTGCTTGCATCAAGGACCTTTGGATCAGCCAGTCAGTTGCCCAGGGTGATGTTTAGCAGTATATGTATGTCTGAGAGTATGTTACCCCCCCAAACTCGATGCCGTTTTCTCTTGAAACCATCAGTAAAGCTGTATTGCACATGAAGTAATACCAAGAAATGCAGTAATGCATAAAGTCTATATGCTAATTTTGCCCAAACATGATAAAGCCCCAGAGAAGTGCTCTGGTACAAACTTCTTGCTGTTCCTCCAGGGACAGTAGTTGCTGCTTACGTAACTGATGCTAAATGGCACAAAGCAGTGTATACTGGACTAGTGGTTGTGCTGCTGTCCACAGCCATAACCTCCCTGATTCCCTGTCTGTCTCGTACTCACCACTGCTGCTGGGCTCTTCTGCTGGCATGCACTGTTCCACATCCTCGGGCTCTAGAAAGTCTCTCTTCAAAACCTCAATGACTTGTATTCTTCTCAGACTCACAAGGTCTACATCTTTTAACTTATTTTCCAGCTGCTTTGCCATTTCTTTGCTGGACTGGCTAGTCAAAATTGTGATCTGAAACACAAATCAGAGTGTGAGAGCTGTCTCTGCCCTAATCCTCTCTTGAGAGCCTGGTCTGTTTGAATAGCACAGGTCCCCCTACAGAGAAAGGATTTTGCTAAAATATCTCATCTAACCAAAAGTAGATTTAAAGTCGTTATATATAAGCCAATATGAAATGGATTGAGAGGTTCACTGTAGGAATATCAACAGATTTTGTGCCACTGCTGGAAGAAGATGGAACAATTCACAACTTGTATTCTGCACTTTACACTTACAGTCAGCGAGACTCTGTGTGTATAGGAGGGATTCTACCTGAAATTCTCTGAGGGATAGCACCACTTCCCATTACTGCATGAATTATAGTCAAGTAGACTAAATTTGGCCTTCTCACTTGAGGCTGAATGGGATTTTTTTTTTTTTAAAGAAGTATGTAGTCTATCCTGAAGATGTTTTTTAAGAGAGCAACAGTAGGTTTGATTCCCACCTCCTGGTTTTGATGTAATACTACGTAAGTGACTGCAGAGAGTTTATTCATCACTGACAATCAGCAACAGTTTCTAGAAACATGTCAGGCATGTTTGACACCAGCTTCTGACCTGAAACAGTAATTAGGGGAGAAAGCTTCAAGTTCTGACCCTGCTGATATTTAGTGATGGTGAAGTACTGAGTCATCTCAGATCTGCTCATTGCTCCAAAGGACTAGATTATAACTCTAAATAAAGGATAAGGTGTATTTTAGGTAAGGCTGCTAACAAATGTCCTGTAGGGAGCATCTGGGGAAACTTAACAGTAGACCTTCACAAATGAGTCCTACTACAAAGATACTAAACAATGACAACAGAAGTGATAGTTCAAGGGTTAGGGATTTTTTGGGGGGAGAGTGCAGGGGGCAGGCAGTATAACTTCTCCATCCAGATTTATCTTCAGTGTTTATCTATGAGATATTGGGAATGAGGTAGTAATTACGATTTCCTTTATGAACTGACAAAAGTAGATAACAGGAACTGGTTTTGAGTTGGGAGAAGCAGAACCATCTAAAGATACTATTAGGTTTTTTTTATATGGCTATAGAGAGAGCACTTCCTACACTAGTACACCTTAATTTCAAGAAAACCTTTAGGTTATGTGATGGAAGCTCATCTGCACACCCACAAAGCAGAACAGACATAGTGACAGGCAGAAGAGCCCAAATACTGCCCTGTCCTGGCTACTGCCCTCAGCTCACCAGAAGCCCATTTCCCCAAGCTTAAAGGAGCACAGGGGCATGGTGCCAGACCAGGAAACCAAATTAGGGGTTTGGAGGAAGGGACACCCTCTGGGAGCTGCTGCCTGGACTGACCCTGGAGAGCCCTTGTCCAGGTGTCAGTCCTGGGAGGGATTTGCTGCCTGAAGGCAAGGGACACATTTTGGGATGCAGGGGAAGAGCAGTTTGGGATTGCACAAGGCTTGTAATGGGATGTATAGGGAAGGAACCAAAAGTGGGCAAAGGGATGGAGCTCGGTGATCTGAGAAGGAACAAGTGTGGGAAAATAGAGGGGTAAGGAGATAAAAAGAGCCAGTCCTGTGTGAACAGCCAGCTGGTCAATATGCCTGCCTGGCCAGACCCTGCCCTGATCACCCCAGTCTGTCCCATCTTCTCAAGTTCCTTCCCAGCTCTGTCTTGGGTGAGGGCCCTCTCCTGTGTGTGTGTGGGGGGGTGGGGTGGGGTGTGTCTCAGTGCAGCAGCTGGAGCCACACCACGGGCTGGAGGCCCCGTGTGTCTGTGGTACAGCGGCTGGAATGAGTGTGTGATCGTTAGTGAAGATCAAAAGGGACCAGCCGGTGAATATGTGAAACGGCCTGGGAGCGAGGAGGTGTGTAAGGGCGAGACCACGGGAGGAGCTGGCTATTGGAGGGACAAGGGGAGTCCTGGCCAGCTCTGTCTGTGTGTCTGCCCACGTGATGGTCTGCACCAGAAACTGGAACGGGGCTGCAGCCTTGGGGACTTGTATGTCCAGATGCCAGAAACTGGGGAGGCTGGTATCCAGCAGCAGCTACTGGGCAGACTGAGTGTCTGAGCCCAGCTGCTGGAGGGACCCTCGCTGTACGTGTGGAGAAAGGGGGGTGTGTGCGCACATATACATCTACATGTGTTTCTGCTAGTGGATCTCCATCCTGCTCAGCCAGAGAGGGGAGCAGGCTGAGGCCACTGCTGCAGTCTGTGCTCGTGTGCGTGCTCTGAGTGTCTGTGACCATCCATGTATGTGTTACATACATGTGCTCTGGGTGCACCTGCCCCTGGGAACACAGGCTCAGCCTCACAACTGGTTGGGGCTGGGGGCATGAAGCTGCGGCAGCCTTGCTGATGTCAGATCAAGCCCAATTTCTCTAACAAAGTATACCTCTCTAAATCAACTTATCCCTAGTGTTTGCCTCCAAGTTACTGTGAATGAAGAAATTATTACGGGTTCCTTTTAGCAACTAATGAAATTGGCGAACAGGGACTGTTCTTAGTTGGGGGTAGCTGAACTGTCTAAGATGTAATTATCTTTTGCAGAGCTATAGAGAGAGAGCATTTGCTACTGATGCACCTTTATTTCATTAAAACCATGGCTGCATTACATCTGTAGCCTATCACCTTCAATTTACCCTTTTCACTGCCTGAGTCACACTAGCACATGCTGGTTAGAGACCAGGAGAAATATTCTGCCACATACAAAAACTGAGGTAGCTACAGTGACTTCCCTTCACATTACCACAGTTTCTAGCTATAATCCTTTAATGCCATTATACTTTCTAATCTGACAAAAAATGGGCTACTGGTGACTTGAAAAATGCTCTTCATGCTATCGCAGATTGGCCACATTTCCTGCCCCGTAGCTGCTGCTGAGACTTAGCTTTGCTGATGCTAGTGGTTTTTCCCCTCCGAAGTCTGGATCTGAAAACAGTAAGGATATATCAATACTTTTAATGAATATTTGGGTTTTAAACAATTGCAGGTTGTAACAAAAGCCTCTCTCCTATGCTTACTGGTCAGCTCGGAATATTCTTGTCTCTTTGCAGTTTAACTGTTAAGAAAATGCACATTTGCCTAAAGACTACATCTGACTTGCACAAGTAAATTTTTAGTGGCACTCTTGTACTATAAATACACTAAAGAAACTGTACTTCTGATATAACTGTCACACCTCCTTAAGGGCTTGTGTTTCTGCTAGCTCATATGCAAGCATACTTCATCATCAGCTTCTGACATACTGTGTTTCTTCATCCTACTGCTGTTCACAGTCCTGTCCTGTCCTTCCTGCCTCTTCCCAGGCTTCACAAAATAGAAATGATAAGTTTCTCTGCTGAGATGAGCCAGTGCAGCTCTGACAGGTCTAGGCTCTTGCTGGATGCCTTTTCTCCTCCGGCCCAGCTCACTCCTCTGTGCTAAGCACCTTCCTTCTGCTGCAGGATTTCACAGATAGTGATTTCACTTGTTCCCAGTTATTTACTACTCAGTTGTTTACTGGCTGTAATTATGTGCCTGTAATTTGCTGTTCCAGCCAGCACCACGGGCTACTTTAACAGGACCACTGAGATGTCAGTTTGGCAATTGGTCATTGATGCACGAAAATGAGACACAAAGCATTAAATTTTGATAAATAACAAACACTCCAGAAAAGTTTTATGTTAAATATTAACTGTAAAATGCTGGAATCAACTGCTTTATGAGGGCAATTAACGAAGACATGAAGCTCTTGAAACAGAAAGAAGAAATTGTATTGGTAAAACCTGACATTCATCCCCTTGGAAAAACAGATGGAACTAGAGAGTTTCAAAAATTTGATAAAGTAAGGCTTATTTTCTCTTGTTCATGACTTATAGTTCAATGCAGAAATATTTCTCCTAGTATGTTTTCCAATCATAGAGTAGTTTGGGTTGGAAGGGACTTTAAAGGTAATCTAGTCCAACCCCCCTGCAATGATCAGGGACATCAACTAGCTCAGGCTGCTCAGCCCTGTCCAACCTGACCCTGAATGTTTCCAGGGATGGGGCATCTACCACCTATCTGGCCAGTCTGTGCCAGTGTTTCACTAGTGCTTTAAAGTATCACAAACAGAATTGCTATTTCTCTTCACAGTGAACTAAACAGCAAATGCTTGTGGGAGATGTTACATACTTGATTACCACACACCATCTACCTGATACAGTTGAATTTAACAGGGTAAATGCCTACTTTAACTGGCTTAAGTTATCCAGGCTTCACTTCCAAGAAGGTATCCTTTTTTTTTTTTTTCCTTCTTCAAAAGATAATGTATCTGAGCAAAAACATTCAGATGCCTTCTGAGGAAAGGAAACAAATAAAAATCCAACTTATTCTGCATAAAAAAAAAGCTTATGATGAAAACAAAATTTCAATCACTGAAGTATCTGAAGCAGAAAGCTGTCTTTTTTAGAAACATGCCCCTTTTGTAAGGGTGAAACACCCTTCTGCCTTTCTGTGATCGCTGGCTTTTATTCTTCAGCAAAGACCTGAGAATTGTAGGTACTCTTCTGCTTACTTCCTGGCTCCTTAGTGATCTGATGGTGTTGATTCACCCTATATGAAAGAGCAAGACCACCCCTTAGATCCCATCTAGGTGTCTGAAACACCTTGTGTTTGGATTTGCAGACTGAATTTCATCCACAGGTTGCATTTACAAAGCATGCAGAACAGGAAGACTTGCTAGCTTGGAGAGGAGTACTTTGTCCTTGAAATTCTCCACAAAACAAAACTTTGAGCTAAAGTTTCCTCAAGACAGGCAAGTATGATATGTTGCCTTTTGGAAGCCCACAGTACCCGTACTAAAATCATGTGTACTGTAACACTTCAGATCTCCTCATTCTTTGAATTCTCTCTCTAGTTTTATTTTGCATATTTGTCAAATGAAATAGGATCACTAAATTGTATCTGCTAGTGAAGCCATAAAAAAGCTATTCTCCCCCCCCACCCCACCCCTTTGCTTTATAGGGCATGCATTCTTGGAAGAAACATTTGAAGCCTGTCACAAACAGCTCAAAGGGAAATAAGTCAGCAGAAATGGGGAATGGAATATAGTTAGCATGGAGCAACTCAGAGGGAAGATTATAGCTGGCAAGTGTGACTGATGTCTGTGGTACTTGCTGTTGTATGGAAACCAGGAAAATTCAAAGTCTCCAGTGTGGACATTATTTAGAATGTGGTGAAGGGAGGGGATTGTATGTTCAATGAGGGGCTTTTAAGGAGCTCCTCCCACCTGCTCCAGGAGACCCTCTGCAAGGGTTCTCTCATACTGTATGAGGTATCTTCTGGCAGAGATTCTCTATGCAGCAATTTAAATACAGCTTGCTGCATGAAGTTTCTGAAGAATGGCTACATCTCCTGGGTCATACAGTTCTTGTCCTCCCTAAGAAATCTTTCAAGTTAGAATCCATGCAAGTTTGAGTGAGTTTTTGTTTGCTTGTTGTTTGAGTGTTGTGGGTTTGCTGTTCTCTGGTGGTTTTAATACAAAAATCAACTACATCATTCTCTGGTTTGGGTATACTGGAATTAATCCTACACATGTTGGTCAGACTCCTGTTCCAGCTAGGCATGACAGCCAGCTCTAAGTCTGCTCAGACTGCCCTGAGCATTTTTACAAAGCGTCACCCTTAGGGTTGTCTTTAGATAGGACTGAGTATACCTATCCAGCACCTCTGCAGGGCCAACAATAGTGTAACAAGCCATGTGAACTCACTATTTTCTGGTACCAGGAAGAAAAACATTTGGTTACATATCAAAATTATCAACAAAGTGTATGTGGTTAGATTAATTCCAGTGGAGGACACCCAATTTTCCAGGCTGATCCAAGTATACAAGAGCAAATGCAAGCTGGTAAATTGTCAGAAGAGGAGGAATTAGTGTTGCATCTATGTACACTGTTCCTATGAAACAATGAAAGTAGATCGTAAAAATGGTGATCAACACTTCCAAACAAGCCTATCCCTGCAGCAGGTGTCTTGCATCCCCTTGTAGCCTGCACACGTTTCTCATCAAGTACAAGGACATCTAGGATGTATCAGTTAGGTCAGTCTGTTCTTTAAACTGTCAGCAATGATTTGGTAAGGAACTTCTAATCAGGAGCTACTGTCCTTGAAGAACTACCACATCCTGAAATAGGGAGGCTCATCAAAATTGTTTACTGTAAATCAGCTTAATTAGAGATTAGAGTGTCCTTTGGAGGCACTATCCCCATTATAATAGTAAAAATCACACCCACTGCTCTGAGGCCCCCTGCCCAAATGAAGACCCTCACCCTTGGAGCTTGTGCAGAAAAAAATAACACTGAGACGAGGCGTGCTGTTAACCAATGAGGGATAAAGTGATAAGAAACTAACCAATAGTCATTATAGTAAATGTGTGTTCATGTAGTCTGAAGTGTATAAACAACCCGAAGTCCTTCAGCGTGGTGTGCTCGCTTTGTGGAACTGCCCCCTAGCACCCCTCTCTGTGCAGATATGAAATAAACAGCTGTCTCGGCTCTGGGTGTGAGATTGGCCTTTGCACACTGGGTAGCAAACCCTGTTGGAGGGACAGTTTTGATGACCTAGGAGGGACACTGCCGACAGCCTTGCCCAATAATGGTCTTGCTGTATCTGATGGGGAGCAGCAGCCAAACAGGACTCCAGCGTGCACTGACCTTTTGATCAGGGACTCTGTCAGCTCCTTTCCTGCAGTTGGGCAGCAAGTGACAACGGTGCAACGCCTCTATGAGATGGCGATAAAGGGACACAAGGGAGGATTGCTGAGTAGGAACTTTTATTTCAGATTGATTGCTCTGCATAAGTCATTCCATCAGGAGCTCATTTCCTTCTACAGGCAGGCACGGGGGATGAGCAGCAGAGGGCTCTCTTCCCACAAAGCTGAGTGAATGAAGTTAAGGAAGTTCTTCCTAGGAAATAATTTCAGAATGGGTTCAGTTTCCTCCACCAAGATACCCCCTTGTACCCCTTTGGGATGCATCCTTAAACACTGTTATAAATTTGGACGGGACCACCTGACAAAAGAGAAATTACTAAGATACTGTGGACAATGGTGACCCATGTATAAAAGCCTGGCCATGACAAAAGGTGGCCAGAGTATGGGACCTTGAAGTATAACACTATTTTACAACTGATGCTGTTCTGTACAAGGATGAATAAGTGGGATGAAGTACTATATGTTTCATGTTGCAGAATAATCATGAAATAATGAAAAAATGTGAATTGTTACATAATGATCCTAATGGTATAAGGTCATTATGTAGCTGAAAGGGGGCAAGGAAGGTAAAAGAAGCGGTGTTGCTCAGCATGTGATATAGGGAAAGGGGGTGTTAAAGGACTTAAAGGACCAGAATTACTGAATGACTTGAGCGTGTCCAGAGAAGGGCAATGAAGCTGGCGAAGGGTCTGGGGCACATGTCGTACGAGGAGCGGCTGTGAGGGAACTGGGGGGGTTTAGTCTGGAGAAGAGGAGGCTGAGGGGAGACCTCCTGGCCCTCTGCAACTGCCTGACAGGAGGGTGCAGAGAGGGGGGAGGAGTCTCTTGAGCCAAGGAGCCAGCGCCAGGCCAAGAGGGAATGGCCTCAAGCTGCGCCAGGGCAGGGTCAGACTGGCTCTGAGGAAGGATTTCTTTGCAGAAGGGGCTGTTGGGCGTTGGAATGGGCTGCCCAGGGCAGGGGGGGAGTCCCCATCCCTGGAGGGGTTGAAGAGTCGGGTTGACATAGCACTTAGGGATATGGTGTAGTTGGGATCTGTCAGTGCTAGGTTAATGGTTGGACTAGATGATCTTCAAGGTCCCTTCCAACCTTGATGATTCTGTGATTCAGAGGAGCCAGATGATGTACAACGGTTCGTATCAGGGGTCAGGAAAGAGGAACCGGTGAGTGAAAGCAGTAGTGAGAAAAAGGGATCTTCCCAGAAGGAAGTGAGAGAGACTCTTAGTCCAGTCTCAGGAAGGACTAGAGGACAGCATATCCAGGTATACAAGCATTCCTCTGACAAACAGTCGGGGTGGAAGGAATGCCTGTGTTTGTACATGTACCTTTTACTATCTCAGATTTGTTGAACTGGAAACAGTCAATAGGATCATACTGCAAAAATCCAGAAAAAGATGTACTGGTTGTTGGAAACAATAATACTAATCCGTAACCCTAATTGGGGAGCTCTTCAGGCAATGTTAAATACTTTTTTTTAATAGTAGAAGAGAAGCCTTTGGTGTTAGGAAAGGCCAGAGAGGAAAATGAATGCTGTAAGGCTAATGACAACCCTGCCAGACACATGCCCAAGATGGATCCAGAATGGGATCCAAATATCAGTGCAGGGAAAAATATGCTTAAACATTATCAGCCATTAATTTTGTATGGGGTCCAACACAGAGTTCCGAAACCTAAAAATCTGTCCAAGTTACATGAAGTAAGACAAGGAAGTGAAGAAAATCCATCAGCACCTTATGAAAGGTTTTGTGATGTTGCTAGACAATGGACAGATTTGAATCCGGAAGATGAGACGAATAGAAGAACGTTTAATATGTTATTCACTGGGAAATCTGCTTCAGATACCCAGCAAAAACTACAAAAGTAGATGGTGCCGGAGGAACATTGATTTCACAGTTAACTGAAATAGCTTATACAGTTTGTAACACTCGATGTTGAGAAAAGAGAGACAAAAGCAGAAAGATAGAAAATTACAGGCTACCTTGCTGGCAGCAGCAATTACTGAGAGTTCAGTGAGAGGAAGGGGTAGAGGTTCGTAAGGGTGGTAGTGATGGCAGGAGAAGAGGCCATGCCAATAATCACATCATCTGCAGGCTGTTAGGACAAAATCAGTGTGCTTATTGTAAGGAAGAAGGGCACTGGAAAAATGAGTGTCCAAAGAGGGGAAGATTACAAAAAAGGACAATGGGCCAAGGGGGGCTGCCACCTGAGGCAGACCTCATCATGCTAGGAGCCTCAGATTCAGACAGGGACCGGGGGAAAATATTAAAATTTCTCCAGTTAACCCCCTGGTTCCAGTTAAGCTGGGGAACGAAACTATTGATTTTCTAGTAGATAGTGGGACAACCCATTCAGCAGTAATCAGTTGTAAGTGACCTTTAAGTAAAACACATATGCCAATTGTTGGGGTCATGGGAAAGCAAGCTTTAAGGCCATTTTTAAAACCTATGGAATGTACAATTGGTGGTACTACATTAACTCCTAAATTTCTGTACATGCCAGAGTGTTCCCTCCCATTGTTGGGACAAGATCTATTATGTAAATTGAAAGTACAGCTATTGTTTTCTGATGAGTCTATTCAGCTACACGTGTCTGAGAAGACAGTGTGGAAAGTTCAATTGTGTCTACTGACTGAAAAGAAACAGGAGGAGACCAGGATCTCAGAAGAAATTTTGGATGCTGTAATCCCCCTGGTATGGGCCTCCAAGAAACCTGGATGAGCAAAGAAAGCTGCTCTAGTAAAGGTGGAATTAAAATTGGGATCACAGCCTGTAAGGAAAAAGCAGTATCCAATGAAATTAGAGGCTTGAGTGGGGTTAGAACCACTAATTAATACCTCTGTGTAAGATGGCTTACTACGGGAATGTCAGTCTAACACCCCTATTCTACTGGTAAGGAAACCTCAAACTCAAGAATACAGACTGGTATAAAATTTAAGAGAAATGAACAAGGTCACTGTAGATGTTCATCCTGTAGTGTCTAACCCCTATACTCTAGTGCCTACAATATCTGAAAATAGCATATATTTTACAGTGCTAGACCTAAAAGATGCTTTCTTTTGCATTCCCCTGGAGGAGGAGAGCCAGAAAATTTTTCCCTTTGAATGGCAGAGTCCCACTACTGGTAGGAAAGTACATCTCTGCTGGACTGTGCTGCCCCAGAGATTCAAGAATAGCCTGACCCTGTTCGGTAACGTACTTGCCAAAGAATTGGAAGTATGGCAAGATGGGAGTGGCTTCATGGTGAATGGAAGGCTGGATACCATGGTAACCCCACAAAAAGAGACTGAAGCGCAAGCATTGCCACCCAACACTTCTGTTCAAAAGGCAGAAATTATAGCTCTAACTTGAGCCTTGGAGTTACCTAAGGGTAAAAAGTACCTAAAGCAGAGATCACCTATGCCTCTGGATGCTCCAGCAATGGCTTCCAGCCAGGCTACAGAGTCTATATCTGGTCTTGGAAGGATGAGCCCTTAAAGAACGGTGGGAAGCACCTTACCAGGTACTGGTGGTTACCTATGCCACTGTTAATGCAGAGGGACAGACTCTTTGATTTAGTGCACCAGAGTAAAGGAGGCTCCAAAGGAAGAGTGGATTTCTGAGGAAATCCAACCTTTGAAGCTGAAGATTTTGAGAATCCAATGAACTCTAGCTGGGAATCCATTAAGTCATATTCTGATTTAGATTGTATTCATTTGTTTTGTGTTACTCGTAATATTGATTCCTTTTGTGAAATATAGGCTTAGAAATGTCTGTCAAGAACAAAGTAAGATTAGCTTGGGTGATATAGTATTGTAGGCTAATTTTTCTGACTTGACAGGAACCAGGAAATCCATGGGATCAGAATTTATATTTCAATCTGATTCAGAGAATCTTACAGTTGCAAACTCATCTGATTGCTGGGTTTGTACTAATTTTCCAGAACATGGCCAAAAGGGGATTCCTTTAATGGGAATACCCATTCCTGCAAATATGTCATGGCAAAAAACTGTGGAGTAATACTTCTTTTAAAGCAGATTCTTCAGAATCTTGGGAATGGGGAGTAGAAAACCCATCTCTTATGTTTATGTTTTCAAAGATGTTCCCCCCTGAAAGGGACAGAGAGAATAAATTGTTTGTTGGAAAACAGCACTTTTGTGGGAAATGACACGAGCTGTAATTGTACAATAACAATAGGGAAAAGAGGAAATGTCAGCTTGCCCAATGCTGTCTGGCCAGTTCATGAAGGTAAGGGATGGTACTGGGTATGTGGCACATGAGCCTGAAAAGTTTTACCAGGGAACTCGGCAGGAATCTGCACTTTAGGTGCAATTGTTCCAAATAAAACAATCATGGACAAATTTAGTGGAGATAATCAAATTTGACTAAGATCATTCCTAGAGAGACACAAAAGACCCCATCCTCTTACAGAATGACCACAGCTTGTCATTCTTTTGCCAGATGGTTTTACCATTGTTAGGATTCAGTGAATTGGAAAAAGCCATAGCAAATATTTTGGCTGCAATTGAGAAAATCGGGAATGAGACCTACGCTGCTATAAAGGCCCTACAGGAAGAAGAGTCTGAATTAACTAAAATTGCTTTACAAAATAGGGTGGCTCTCGATATGATACTGAGCTCTCAAGGAGGAGTATGCGCAAATATGAGCTGCTGTGTATATGCAGATTGAAGTGGAAGGATTTCCACTGATTTAAATGAAATTTGGAAAAAGACTGAAATGCTTCATGAGATACAAAAGGATAACACCTCTTATGGATTTGAAGAAACATTCAAATGATTAATTTCCTCGTTCCCTCATTTGAGTCTATGGGTAAAGAAACTCCTAGGAATTTTAGTTACAATAATTGTGTTTGTATGCCTTTGTGTACTCATCCAGTGTACACTGCTCATGTATGGGTAAACAAACTGTGGAAAAGATGAGACCTATCTAGGTGAATTTAAGTTCTCTAGATAGTGTCAAAGAGGGGAACTGTAGCCCATAAAACTGTTTCTCATCAAGTACAAGGACATCTAGGATGTATCAGTTAGGTCAGTCTGTTCTTTAAACTGTCAGCAATGATTTGGTAAGGAACTTCTAATCAGGAGCTACTGTCCTTGAAGAACTACCACATCCTGAAATAGGGAGGCTCATCAAAATTGTTTACTGTAAATCAGCTTAATTAGAGATTAGAGTGTCCTTTGGAGGCACTATCCCCATTATAATAGTAAAAATCACACCCACTGCTCTGAGGCCCCCTGCCCAAATGAAGACCCTCACCCTTGGAGCTTGTGCAGAAAAAAATAACACTGAGACGAGGCGTGCTGTTAACCAATGAGGGATAAAGTGATAAGAAACTAACCAATAGTCATTATAGTAAATGTGTGTTCATGTAGTCTGAAGTGTATAAACAACCCGAAGTCCTTCAGCGTGGTGTGCTCGCTTTGTGGAACTGCCCCCTAGCACCCCTCTCTGTGCAGATATGAAATAAACAGCTGTCTCGGCTCTGGGTGTGAGATTGGCCTTTGCACACTGGGTAGCAAACCCTGTTGGAGGGACAACACACTTGTAATGAAAAGTATAATACATTTACATACTCTAGAAGAACAACGATCACTTAGCAGAGTATAAGCTCCCCATATTCATGGATAATTTTGAATGTAGTTATCTCATTCCTTCAACTATGCTAGAAGATGTTCTGGATTTTGTTGTGTGTCAAAAAAGGTCTTATCTTTAAGGGTACTCCATCTGCTCCTGGCTTTACAGTTAAAGCACACATCACATTTGAAATGGTCGGGAAAAATGCCTCAAGCCCCTAAGAAAACACAGCGTAGTAGTAAATCAGGAGAAAGGCTTCCTGGATAGACACTAGAAGTGAGCCTTAATTACAGCTGGGGGAGTCTGCCTAATCACAGCATGACTCTGGAAGGGTTTAAGGATCTAAACAAAGTAGAAGGACTGGGGAAATTTCACTCATGAGAGTCTGAATCCCTTTTTAGGCCTGACAAAGCTCCGAAATCAGGTGGACCCTGAGCCTGTGAAGTCTAAAATGAAAGACAGTTGGGAGCTGACATTTTCTCATGTCCAGAAGACAACATAACTGCTGAGTCCTTCCCCTCTTGGTAAGTGCCTGTCCTTTCACATCAGTTGATACTACTTCTAAAAACCCGCTTATTCCTCTGAACCTTGCTCTGCTTCCTATATTTGCACATATGTTCTCATGTGTTAGCAGCTTCCCTTCCACTTATGCAAGCATACACACCCAGCTGAGAAGACAGTCACTAGCATGCACCAAAATCTATTAGATCCTGTCCCAGGACTGCTGTACATATAGTTTTCCCTAGATACGACTCCTTTTCTCCTGGAATATGCCCAGAGGGATTTGAGGACTTGATATATTCATGCAGGATTTCTGGATGTTAGATCTCTGAGACAGCTAGATTGCTGAATACCTAAATCTTTCTGACATGTTCACTGGGTCATGTCAGAGCCACTGCTCAAGCTAAACATTGACAACACACCTCTGCAATTGGCTCAGGAAGCACTGGGCAGACCTGCTGTGTGCATGTTCATTCCCACTGAGAATCCTGGGAAACAAGACACCAATATGTATGCGTACTGAAATCCCAGACAAACATCAGGCTGTCCTACCACACTAATTCATGTCACTAACCTGTCCAACAAGGCTTATTTAGCTGAAGGCCTTGTTCTTTCTCCTTTCTCCAGGCAAATCATCAATAGCCAGTCTGAAAACTTCACAAAGCCTGAGCAGAAAGGAAATGTTTGCATGTGGTGTTTCAAAACTTTACTCCCCCTTCCCAGGGCCACCCTCCTAGAAGGAAGTTTGAGAACTGCTGTGGCTTGGGATATAGAATCACACATAGCCTAGAGCTGGGACCTTTCATGATGCAGGAATACTTATTTAGCTGTAGAATTTGCTTTTAGGCTGTCTTTTATGAAATTTTCTAAACTATGTGAGTGTAGGTCGAACATGAGAGAGATACATTTATAAAGCATGATTCATGAAGTGGAAAGTGAGAGAGTGCTCTTAGTGCATCAGCAGCTGCACCTTAAGGGCCTTGTAAAGTGCAAGCAGCAGGGACAAAGTCCTAGTGCATCAGGATTACAGCAGGCATGGGTCTCCCCTAATTCTCTGGGGCATGGGCAAAGCAATTGCATTGCCTCATTCTTTCTGTGTCTGTCATAAAGGTGTCAAGAGATTACCCTTTTTCCATTCACCCAGCGTAGAGATGCCTGCCAAGAACAGACATGATGCTTCCTGAATTTCAGGGGCTGTCTGCTGTTCAGAGCTTACAATGGTCTTTTTAGACTTTTCAGTTATTTCATGTAGCCATTGCCAATGATGTAAGGGACTCCTATGACAATTCGCAGAGTAGGAGCCCTGTGGAACTCTCAAGCTGCCACTGAGAAAAGAAAAATGCTAGTTATAAAAAAACCCTATTGTTATTCAAATACTGTATTTTCTTTTTACTCTGAAAACTGATTTGAAGAGGAGTGTGCCAAGACAATGAACATTCTGCAGGCTTTTCCTGTCCTTTGCAACTACAACAACTAATCTCAAGATGATATGCGTTTCTTCTGTCTGTCTGATTTCACTTCCAATGAGTGGTGGACATGCTTTCAAGCACAATGAGGACTTTTGTACAAACATCCTGTTGTATCAGTGAAAGTTCCAGACACTATAACCACAGAATGTAACTGTAGGCTGAAAGGAAAATCAAGTCCACAAGTCCTTTGAATGTCTTTGCATTTGACACAGTTCTGTGAAAGTAATCAATATAAAGCTGAAAAAACATCCAATCTTAAATGTCTGGAAATTAATTTTTCTATGAAGTAAGTCAGTCTCTGAAAGCAGTTCAAATCTCAATCTGTCCAGTTTCCATGAGCATTCAGAGATTGCCACATGGGTTTTTTTGGAAGGCTTATTTTCTTAATTACTCTCTCACTTCCATGGACCTCAGATGCCACAAAGACTATCATCTTAATGTGTTACAAGTGGCAAGCCTGGTGGATGGCTCCCACTATTTTCCCAACATTTTCTTACCTCAACAGAACTATTTGTTGAGCCTCCTGCTGCTGTGTGTCTGCTGTATTGTTTGAACTGTTGCAAACCATCTTGCACAGCCTGTACCACTCCATTTCCCCTCTGTGGGAAACAGCCTTCTCTTGGTAGTGAACGGAGCTCCGAAATGCAGGCTTGAATTCGTGCAAAGTTTTCTTTCACTTGCTGCAAAACAGTATTCAATGAAATTGAAAGACTGGAAATGTCAAACTGATAATATGAAATATTTTTCCATAGTGTAGAAGAAGGCTTTTGAATTCACAGCACTGAGATAAGACCAGGGGCAGGAATCAAGTTATAAAGCAGTGAACAGTGATGTGAATCAAAACAAGCTGATTGTTACAACACCCACAATCACCTCTCAAGCTTTAGTTGTCTACCTGCTGCTAGCTAAAACGTAGTAGTTCAGCATGCCCCTCTCCTCCGGCCCTGCGTAACACAGGGGTGCAGAACTGGAGACATAAACAGGAGCGCTGAGGCTGTGTGATGTCACCCCTGACATCCTTACTCGTCGAGCTGTAGACCTCTGTGTTCAGGAGGGTCTTCAGTCAGACAGCAGCAACACGTTCAAAGAGGGGTTCCACAAACTCATGGCTAACAGGTCCAGAAGCAGATACCAGGAGGATAGCCTCAAATGTACCCTCTATCATTCTTAATACAACAGCTGTGGAACTAGGGGAGTGTGAACTGCAGTGACTGGGCTGGGGCACTCCCCCAGAAGAGCCTTTCCTTTTGAGACGGAGCTGATGGACTGCTGGTCTGACTGATGGACTGGTGTTTCTTATGCTCTTGTACTGCTCTTTTAGGACATTCACCACAGTAATTATCAAAAAAGCAAATACTGATGGAAGGTCTGTGGACCCTCCTGCTTCAAAGATGAGCTACCAGAGCAAGTGTTAGAAAAAATTATTATATAGCTGTCATTTGCAAAAATGTTTTATTCCTTTAGGCAACAGCTGCTGCTATACAATGGCTGCCCCAAGGACAGCTGCTCTGACTCATTATGGCAAGATGAACATTATAAATGGACAATTATTAACCCATTGTGCTTCACGATGATACTTGGTGTCAGTCTCATAGACTGGATGATATTGGGCCCCATTCTCACTGCCTGCTATGGTCATTACCTCCAGATTATCTGCAGTCCAGGCTTGCTGAACCCTTATATCACATATGTTGCTTAGCACTTCCTTGAACTTGGTATCCCTTTATAGTGGTCACCTAAATGCACAGATGGCAGTCTGAATATGAACCAGGCTGGCTAGGATCATGGTAGACCCCTCTCACACTGTTTCTCCAGGGAATATTATTTGAGGCTACCTGGTATCTATTACCTAGCCCTGACCTTTCCTTAGCATAGACATGACAATGCTAGGGAACAGCCAAGATCCAAAGGTGTGTGGAGCATCTCAGCTGGTGTTCACACAGGTATCAGCTCACCTGATTTTCAAAAAGAACTCAAAGGAGTTGAGACATACCCAGCAGGTAAATGGGCAAATTCCGGCCATAGGAGAGATTATTAGTGAACTCTACTAAATCTATTTGAAGCAGTGTAAGACACTGCTGCCAAAGGTCACCCTCTTCACAGAAGAGGCCACAGATGAACTATGACTCGTTTGGTTCAAATGCTTGGAGCTCTAAGTGAACCACTCTTGAGCAGCCATGGTTTACAGCATGGTCTTTCAGTGTGACTAAGTTATGAACCAGGGAGCCCAGGCATGGGTTCACAAACAGCTCCAACAGTTCTGCAGTTAAGGTGAGGAATGCCTGCCCTGCAATCCCAGGAGGCAGCTGCAGCTCATACAGATGTAAACCAGCTGTCTCAGGTCAAATATTGCTCCTAACTATGGCAGAACAGGGCTCAGCATGGGCTGCAGGGCAGCCTGAAGTCTAGTTAAGTCCCTGTCCTGTGGAATTGGCAGCAGCAGAGTTGCATTTTCTCTTGTATATGCACAGCTACTTTAAATGTTAACTTAGGTGAGTCTCTGCAAACTGCAGTTTCAGCTCTGGAATGTTCTTGGGACAGGTTAAACTTCTAAGCACAAATTGTGTTAACTACTTTTGACTGCAGCCCCCTTCTGGGTGCTGACACCCAGCCCAGTGTCTTTGATGTGTCTCTTCACATGTGACCCTGCTCCTTCATTACATAACTCCAGGAATTCATGACTTCACACTGTGTGTCCAGCAAAACATTTAAATCTGCAATACTACATTGCTTCCACAGAAAAGCTGCCAGAATGAGAGATCACAGCTGGCCACAAGACAGGGTAGGCACCATGCTCGCTGTCCCGTCTGTCTCCCTTCACACGCTGTACCCTCACCCACCTCACTTTCTTAATTTGCTAGTCCCTGTAGTTGTCTTTCTGCCCTTTTTGGGAGTTGGGGGGATGGCTGCCTATCCTGAGGGGAAACCAGTAGGAACAGGGCCCATCAGCTGGAGGTGCTCTGCTCAGAGTCCTTGCTCAGGCCCACATGAAAATTTTTTAACATTTTAATGCTCACTTCCCCTCTTGTCATCATCTGTTGTTCTCCACAATTATTTACTTCCTAGTTTCTTTTTCTTTGGCACCCCCCTGCCCTTTCCAGGAAAGCTCTTTGGACTTGTTAGAGTTAGACCAATAGGGGAGACCAGTAGGAACAGAGACCATAAACAAGGGCCTAGGAAAGACTAAGAAAAGGGTAACCATATATGATACTTCTCCATGTAATCTCCCCCAATCTCTACTTTCGGCTCTGGGGCTTTCCTGACTTCATATGATTTGTCTAATAAGCAGCCTTTCATATTGCTCTATCTTGGTTCCTCAGTGAGAAGTATCAAGTTTTTCTCTAGCTAGATCAGAAAGTCAATGTGATAAACAGGATGCCCTATGGAGACAAAAGGGCAAATTTGGGAGTACAGAAAAAGCAGTGGAGCCCTGGCATTTCTGACAAAGGCTGAAACAGAACAGATGTTTATCAGATACAGATGTAAAACTGTTCCTGATTCCAGAAGCCACAGAGGACCAGACACCATTATTAGTGAAATTAGGTCCATTGAAGACGACAATCATCTTGATATACTTTACTGTGCCTAATAAATAACAGTTCTGAAAAACAGCCTGCAGTACAACAGCAGATGTCTAAAATAAAGAGATGGCTCACTAGGCAGAACATCCAAGCAAAGCTGGGGAGAAGGGGAGTGCAGGCTCACACCAGAGCTGTGCCTATCAACCGGCTACACACCATGGGCTCAAGTCTTTGAGTGTGAACTTCGTTGTGTTGGACAAGTCCCAGAGAAACACAATAACAATATTATGGCAAAAGAGTTGGTGTGATTACCTGTCAAGCAAACAGGAGGAAAGATATTTTTTAGCTCTCTGTACAGCATTGCTGAGTCCAGTATTGGAATGTAGCATTCAAAAAAACAGAAGAGGGAATACACAGAAGGGCTTGGAAGTTATTAAGGGCCTGTAAAAATGCTTTGCAGTTACTTATACTTTGTTCTCTTTCCTTTAGCAGCTAGAAGATTAAGAGGGGACCTGTTTATATTTAGAGGAAGAAAGTATAAAATACAAGCAGGTTCTTCAGTGTAGCCAAAAGAGGAGATATATTAACAAATCCCTGGAAGCTAAAGCAAATAAATTCAAATTAGAAACCAGGTGCAAGTTTCACAACGACAATGATTAACCGCTGGAAGAAATTATCAACAGAAGTACTTGACTCTCCACCTCATAATATCTTCAGATCAAAACTAGATGTCTTTTTGGAGGAAGTGCTTTAATGATATATGGGTACTTTAGTGAAATATAAGAGCCTGTAATATGAAGGAAGCAAAACAATGATCTAATGGTTCTTCTGTCTTTAAAAACTGTGATTAGCAAAATGAGGATTTGTTGTTTAAATAAAAAAGACAGATATCATGAGTAGAAGATTCATATGATGGGGCAAGTAGAGGGATCGGGTCAAAGTGCATTTGTGCTCTGATGACCTATAATTACCAAATGAAATCTGAGGTTGCCATCAGCCAGCACATGTTGGATCAGTGTCAGGATGTACCTAGCAAATACAAAAGCAGGTACCACTTACAAATTAAATTGGATGTAATGCAAAATCGTAGAAAACAGGCCTGGAACCAGTAGTGAAACAGATTGCTTAGTCCATCCTACGGTGACATGCCAGGATGAATTACATGTAAATTCATCCTAGGAAGCAAGACAAATGTGTGTTCTTACAGCCCCTAATCAGGGTGATTTCACAGTATCTCCAGAAAATGTTTCTTTGGTATCCCCTTAGTTATCCTTGTCACATTATCTATAACCTGTTCTACAAAATAAACCCACCATCAGCCACAGTCTTCTTGCAGATCGCATTTGCTAAATTACCATTGACTTCTGATTTTTTTTCCCAGTTGACCTCTACCTTTCCTGAGATGTGGAAACTTGACACTATTTCAGAATGTTTTCACCATTGCTGAATAAAGTGGAAGGGTTTACTCTAATGTAGTGTAAATGAGAGTGCTCAGTACGACTGTTCATAATAGTATGACTTCATAGATTCTTGTGAACTTTACAATGCTTTGTAATCCCAAACTTTTATCCTAGAGCTGCTAGTCATTATCCATCTATATTTATTCTGCTGCATATCCCTAGATGAGTGAAATGCTTGTTCTTACTGACTTAAAAGACGTGTAGACGGGTACTTAGGGACACAGTTTAGTGGCAGACTTGGCAGTGTTAGGTTTACAGTTGGAGTCAATGATCTTAAGGGTCTTTTCCAACCTACATGATTCTATCATTTCAAGCTATTTCTCAAATTTGGCAAAAAAATTTTGAATTCTCTCCTTTCCGCTTCAATGTCTGGAATCTCTCCCAAAGTGGTAATATTTGTGTAATCAGCAGGTACACAGACTATTTCACCATCCAAATTATTACAGCTGTAGATTTGTATTTGATAATTTTGATAGAGAAGCATTACGGATAGTGCAGAAAGTAGCATATGAAAGGGAGAGGTACAACAGATGTTTTAGAAGGGAACAGCACAAAACATAAATTAGGCATTTGAGCAACTTCACAGATCAAAAATATGATGCTCCTCCTTTTAAGCATCATTCCTTCATAGACTTCATGGAAGAGGTGAATTTTATGAAACTATGCTCTTTGAGAATGATTAGTTTTTTAGACACACATTTGTAGTAAATTACAACTTTCTTTGCTGAACTGCACCAATGTATCGACTCAGGGTTGTTAGACCCCAAGAGACATAATTTCACACGTACCGTAAAGGGAAGCAGACACTCCTGCTGGTTCTGCACCACGTAGAGGCTCAGCAGGGGAACACGGCAGGGGCCTATCAAACTGCATGCCAAACAGAGCGTGTTTTCCAGAGCTTCAGAAAGTACAGAACAAGTGTTGGTCCAGGAAGGTGATGTGACATCCACAATGAGAATCCGTGATGGCTGCTGGCAGTGTACTTTAGTAGCAGGAAATGTTCTCCGTGTTTCTGAGAGCAATCTTCTGGAATTCATGGCTTCTGAACATGGGTATTAGATGTCCAGTTATCCATCTGCATCTGAACAGGAAAAATGAACAAATAATAGCAATCAGTGAGACCCTCCCTTTCCCATTCTCTTGAAAGCAACCTGAGACAGAGCAGACAGTAATGAATTAGACTCCTAGAGCCTTCTCCAAAGCAGTCATTGTCCATACTCTTAAGATAAACCCACACAAAGAGAAGGAAAAATGCATACAGTCAGAAAACAAAACAGTTCAACTAAAGAAAACACAGAGCAGATACACTCTCGCAACCAGAGCAGTTAAAAATGTTAATAGCATAGCCATGCCCAGCCCATGGATGAGCTGTGTGCTATGTTGTGTGATCCCTCAGCATGGCTCAGGTGCATGGCATCAATCTCCAACAGAGAAGTGATCTCCAGCAGTGGGTGGACAGCGAGACTTTGAACTCCTACTTCTGCAGTGGCCAAGTGATTATACCCAAACACCCTAAGGAGAACATAGTTCCCACTCCTTGATACTCAGTATGAGACAAGTAGCTGTCATATACAAAAAAGGCCAGCATGATGCAGCAAGAAAATATTGCATATGCGTAAATTTAACTTTGTGGATGGTGGAGAACTGACCTTTGTCCTTCAGAGTTTCTAACAGCTGTGGTTTGCTTTCTGCACTGACAAAAGCCTCAAGGAATGCAGCACTAAGGTTGCCCAGCACTACCTCATACTATTCAAGAATAGGGGAGTGCTGCAAGCCTTAAACAAATCTGTAATGTCAGAAACTCCAACAGAAAGTATTTTCAGCTAAACACCAGCTTTGATTCCCAGAGCTGACTGGAGATGATGGGAATGCAGTGCAGGGAGGCGGCAGTGCTTCATGTGTCACAGAGCTGTGCCAAACGACGCAGAGATTTGTTAGCACAGCTCGTGGTGCTGTCAGTGTTGCAGGTGACAGCTTGCACAAGGAAGGAAAGGAAAGATCAGGGCTTCTCAGCTTCCAGGTCCTGTGTGGGAAGATAGGTGGTTCTTGTTGCAGTGCCCTGGGAGACCCCGGTTTCCTCAGGCACACAAACAGAGCATGTGGTCAGGCTATGTTTCTCCCACACCCCTTTTTGTGTTTCCTTTCAAATATCCACCCTTTCATCCAACAGCACCACTACATATCTTTGCATGCATAAGGCTTAGTTGTTGCTGCTTTGAGAGACATCCCCACAATCTTTTAAGAAAGTTTGACTGTTTCTGTGAAACAGTAAGCAGAGAAGAGCGAGAAGCAAACAGGAGTGTGCTGTCAGGTCTTGTGTTTTTCCTGTGCCTCACATGTATGAAACAGAGGAAATCACTCAGCCTTGAGTCCAGAGTGAGAGGTTTAGAGGCAAAAGTATTCACATGCACTCATCCTCAGACCCTGAATATGATGTTTGTTCCCCGTCCCCCCAGTTTTCCTTCAATGCATACATCTTAAGTGTAAGAGTCAGCATTTTCCTGTTAAAAAAATCCTTTTTCTTCCTTCATCATCAACAAAGATCCTGCCTAAATCTTCTCTTCACTAAATCTAAACATATCTGCACAAAGCACTCAGTGCTGTTTCTAAGTTTATAGAAGAAGCTTCAAGAATATGTCTTGATCTTCCTAATAACAGTAGTACGTAGCATACAAGTCTACTTGTGCCCAGAAAAGTGTTTGTATAATTGCACATACCTCCTCAATATGAACTAGAATAAATTCTTTCTTCCTACAGCTGTGTAAATCCTCAGCAGTCTTAGCAAAAGTTTGAAGCGACCCTGGATTTACATAGTTGGGTTCTGGTCAGAACCCAGGCCAGTATGCCTTCCTGTAATTTGTGTGGTATGCTCAGCTGAGACAATTACCTCTTGTAAGCTCACCAAGGAGACAAGGTACTGTATTTTCTACAGCCTCCAGCACTTTGGAGTAAGAATTTCTGTAAGTCTTGAAAAGAGCAAAAAATGCATTTCTATTTGATTGAAGTATCACCAGAAAAAAACTCTGTATTTCTAGGATGTCGGTGAAAGCAAAACTGAGTGATCACAGATTGAATTTCAAAACTGAGGCGAACATTTCAGAACTGGTGAATATGTTATATATATACAGATCATGTACATACGTGTAGGTATCTTGCTTTGACTAGTAACCTGATACAATTTCATTGGAAAATGAAAAACTGCCAGATACCACTTTAATCAGTGTCTCTTCTGGAGCTTTACAATCTACAGGAGTTTACTAAATTACTTCACTGAACCTAGGAAAATATTTGTCTCTCTGCATTTTTTGTGATGAGGCTTCATACTACTGAACTCTGCGAGCCCCCAGTGCTTTCTCAAACAAGGAAACAAAACCCATCTGGCGGTCAGAAATCTAGGAGAGTTGGGTCTTTGATGTGCATTGGTTTCAGAGAGAAAAACAAGCCTTGATTATGAAAAAGATACAGTTTTCTTAAATTTGAATGAATTCTCTCATTCTTGACACTGTACAGGCTATGCTTATTTTAAAATGCTTTTGCAAAAAGCATCTCTCACCAGCTATGCTCCTCATCAACTGAATGAATTTAATTTCTTCATAACTGTGGTGTCTTAATTAATCTCTGCTTAGCAATATTCATATGATTTTTCTGTACAATATCTGACACACAGTGTAAACTGCCCACCTCTCTCTCAGCCTACACCAGTTACACTTAGCTGTGATGAGGTTGGATAACTGAAGAATTCTGTAGAATAGTCTAACTGGTTGCTATGGTAAAATCACATCTTCATTTAAGCAGCAAGTGAACTGTCAGAGAGCCTGGCCTAGGGGATTACACCACAGTTCAGTGTGCCTGAGTGAAAACTGTTAGTTCTAGCAGCTGACATGACAGCAACTTATTGCTCAATAAAACAGAACTTACCAAGTGTCAGAACTAGCTGCTAACGGTGATGTACATTTTGCTCAATGCAAGAAGACGTACATTTTTCAGAACTATAAAGACAGAGACAGGAAGAAAACTTTGCCATATTGAGTGACTTGTGAGTGCTGATGACATTCTGCAGTTGCATATTATCCTATGTGCTTAATTTGCTCCAGTTATACAAAACCATTAAATAACATCAAAGTCTAAAAAAGCATAAGTGAGAGGCAACACCAAAGCCACTGGTTAAAGAACACTAAGGATAGGCTCCATCTTCTTTCTAATATAACAACCAGCAAAACTTGGATCCAACCTTACTCTAAGTGGGAAGAGAAAAAACAAAAATGTGAATAATAAGTTTAAGTTAAGAATGCCTTACTGGGTACCTAAGCCCTACAGTCCTACAGCTATGAAGACAACTACTTTGACAGCAGTCTGTTTGCAGAGAAGTAGGGAGTAAAACCAAGAAAAAAGCTGAGATGTGATAATAATGAATACAAGCTCTTGGCAAGGAAATGCACAGAAAATGGTGAACAAAAGGCACCAACAAATGGTAATAGTCAACAGGTTTATAAAAACTTACTCTGTAAATTACCGAAGAACAAAAGTTAAACACTTCAAGAAGAAAAGACAATCTTGAAATAGTATAAATCTGCAATTAGCTTATAAGGATATGATTTTTTTTTTAATGATGCAGAAAAAGTGGTCAATAAATATTTTGATCTGCATTTAGAAAAAAGCACTGATAACTAATGATTCTCTTTTCCATTAGTGGTTAGGGCCGATACTGACCTGCAGCTGCTAAGACTGTGAGCTTTACATTTCAGAAAGGGGATCTTTGTGCACAGAAGCTCTTTGAACCATTGCTGTTCACCTTTAACTCATCTCAGAGCCGTGCAAGTCTCAGAGTAACCATGTTCTTGTTTAAACAATGAGCATGCAAAACAATTCAGACAGCGATAGCCTATCTGTCATAATGTACATACCAGGCAAATTCATAGAAACAGTGATATAATGCAGTCAATATCAGACTTTAAAAACAGTTGTATAATTATGCAAAATAAATCTCATTATTCAATAGATTATAGTAGGATTATGTATAGATCTAGGTGGTCAAGGCAGGAGCATCAGCAGAGTATAATTTGCCTCTATGAAGCATTCAATTTAAACACACTTGCTTTTAGTCACCATATTACTACAAAAAGCACGAATCCCCTCAATTAATAGAGTAAGAGCTCATTAATGGAGAAATTGCAGATATCTATAAACAAAGACTATTCAGTAAAATGTTTCCACTGCAGTTATACAGCAATCTATTTTTTACTTAAGTAGAAACCAGATGATACACAAAAATTTACCTCATCAAATGTATAGAAGACAGAACACTGACACTGCAAAGAAGAATCATTTCTAACTATATCAATTATATATATATTTTATGATATATACATCATTTATAAACACAGTTGTTTATCAAACTGGGCTAATCTGCGTACTATGCATTCTAATATAGCCAAATGCAACTAACCAAAAGAGCAGCAGAGGTAGCCAAAGATAAGAGCTTATGTCACCTTCAAGTCAGGAAGTCCCCGAACTGCAGGGAGAGAGGCCGGGAGAGCGGTCTGCAGCAGCATCGCTGCGGGCTCATCCTCTTGCCGCACTCCCCAAAGCATCTGCTCTGGGCCACAAGTTCATGGAGGAGACAGATCTTGGGTTTACCCTGTGTCACTATTTTCATATATTTATCATCTGGACTTTCAAAGTAGCTGGTTTAAAAACATGCCATTTTCTGAGTAAGCTTCAAGACCCTGGGAAACATGAATATTCTCCTGCGGAAAACAGATCAAGCTGCACAAATAAGTGGGTTCACTAGATAAAAACAGAGCAAGACATGGAGAAGCCTGAGCTGCGAAGTGGCAATGCAGTGTGGATGGCCTCTGGTGTGTAAATTTTTGACTACCTAGCCTAGAAAGGAAGGCATTTATTAAAAAAGGTCAGGATGAACAGAAGAATAAAAACAACCAAACAAAAAAAAGTTAGCATAAAATCAAGCTACTGAAAACAAAATTATTCAAGATCCTATAAAATAGAAGACATTACATGTTTTTCTATACACCAGTGCTACAACCAATAATAAATAAGTGGCTTCAGGCTTGTGCTCTTGTTGATAGAAAATCACCAAATCTTAGTAAGAATAGTCACTTTATCATAGTGTTAAAATCACTCATTATAACCTTACATTTTTTTCCTTAAAAAGAAGAGGAATTATAACATTATAGGAGTTTAGAAAAAGGCATTTTTTAATTCCAAATCACTAAAAATGATGCAGCAAATGGTTGTGAATGCTTATCAATCAGTGTGCTGACAGATAAAGCAAAACAAGGACAAGCTGATGCATAATGCATATGCCCAAGTGCCCCTACAGAACAACGAGCCAACTCATAAAACCCATCAAGAATGCTCTGAGGAAAGCCACGTTATCATGAGGGACTTCTGTTTGACTGATGTGTTGGAACTCTCAGAATTAAAACTTTTTAGATATTGTAATATCTTTTTGATGAGATTATATATATGATTAATGAAGCCTCATAGGGCATACGCTCTATCTTGCCTGGCATCTTGATTAAGAAACTAGAATGATATGAAGTCAACATGCACATTAAACAGATAAAAACCTGCATAATTCATAAGCCTCAAAACCTAACTGTAGACAGGCAATCATCACTGAGGGCACTTTAGCAAGTGCACATGAAATTGTGAGATACATGCACGTTATCAGAGGAGACTAGCACTATCCTCCATGCTAATGCCTTATAGACAGGCCCAGTTTCATTTCTTTCTTTCTGCTGCTCCCTGACACAAGGCACCCTGAATCCTCTTCAATGCAATGAAGCAGGATGGAGCAAAAGGGGACTGTTATTTCCCATGCATCACACCTTGAAATATCCTTTAACAACAGTCAGGGCACTTTTCTGAGAGGTACTATATCTTATGTGAACTCCTCACCCTGAGAACTGCATTGAATCCAGACCCTGCACATTCTGAATGTCTTTTCTAGCCATTAATCCAGTGTATGAAATGATTAGTGGCAATAACCACATCAGCTTCAGCAGAGGAGTGATCTCTTCTTGTTTTTTGAATACAGCAACTTCGTTAAGGGAACCAGGAGAGAACTCTGGTATGTGCATCCTCAGTGGAAGCAGCTGCCTCACCATAACCCAGACCTGAGCATTTACATGTCAAAAAGGGCAGGGTTTAAGACACCACTTTCCCTTCTCTACTTCCACACAGCCAGCTGAGGTAATTCCTTGCTCAGGGTTAAAACCCGAAATCTAACAGCGTGGTCTGGGTTCTGCTTTGATTCTACACAGGATCTTCCCAGCCCTGACTGAACAAGACTTGCACCTGAACAACCAAGAGCAATGCTGAAATCACAAACGTCAGACCAAAGCAGCTGGTCTTCTTTCTCCAGCAACACCAAATTCTGCTGGACTGATTCAGCCTCTTGCTGTCCACAAACAGAACTGTTGCAAGAAGGGTTTTGGGAGGGATGTTTGGAACAGCTGTTCCTCTCAAATCTGCCCCAGGGTAGGCAGAAGCTGGTAGAGAAGGGCAGGAAGACATCCTTGCAGATCCCGAGGCCCGCATCCTCACAAGTACACACCAGCCTGCGGCGCAGATCGATTCCCCAGATGCTACAGCCTCCCTTCCGCGAGCTGATGCAGCTCCCCCACCAGCTGTACAGTAACACGGAAGACCTAGTAGGAGTTAATGTTGTTTCACAGCACAACTCATGGCTAGATTAACAAAGGAAATCTGCAGCTTGGCAGGAGACAATGCTGTAGAGAAAAGCCAGCCCCCTCCTCCAATCATTTCTCCCTCTTCAAACCCCTTTCCTCTACCAAATAAAAATTGGTGCAAGAACAAAGGACAAACAAAGGGTCATCTCTCAGCTCGTGGGCAGAATCATGTAGCAGGGGCTGCATCTCCTTACTATTTCCTACCCCCAAAGCACCTGACACTCTTTTGAAGGCTGCACATTATGCTGATGGCCAGCTGCAATTTATCTCCAGTAGTATGATTTCAGGTTATGCTAGAAGCAGTCCCATGATGTCGCACTGTATTAGGAATAGGGGACTAGTCAGTGAAACTTCAGTATCATAGTTAGCATGTCACGCACTTGCCTTGCCAAGACTCACTTTTAAAGTAGCGGGGGCTTCCCATCCCACTGCTTCTGTTGACAGACTGCTCCTAAACCTCAGTGCCCTAGTGAACAGAAACCTTCCAGTAATTATCATCCCAAACATGTGGGCTCTTGCCATTTTATACCATCGTTCTTGTGCCAGCATTATCCTTTCCTTCCATAACTTTTCTTCTGCCTCATTATTTGCACCTTTTACGTATTTGTAGACAAAAATCATACCCCTGCTCAGCTTCACCTTGCCCTTCAAGAGGCATGGCTTTTCTAGCCGTAGCTCATAAAACAGGCTCTGTATTTCCCCCATTATCCTAGTCACTCTTTCCGGCAGCCGCTCCAATTTAAACATTTCTGTACATATTTCACTTCCATTCATATTTTATTCAAATTACACAAAACATTTGATGGCATCTCACAAATTTATGACACAACTGGTACCTCCCCATTACTACTGAATGGCATTTGTCGTATATGACAACTGGGAATACAGAATACTTTAAACTCAGATGATAAACCAAAGCGCTAATTTAGTATATGTATTTTTTGAATGGCTTTCAATGTTGCTAAGGTGTAGTTTAGGATTTTTCAGGTCTGGAAATTGTCCTCGAGAGGTTTTATAAAATAACCAAATTTTACTGGACACAAGCGGCAGAAAGCAGAATTTACGCGTTAATGATGTGCTAATAACAATTCTTGTTAATCAAGAAAAAAATCCGTAGACTACTAACGCACGCCCGGTGTGTTTAGATGGGACCGCAAGCCCTGCTATCCCGGATGTGAGCCCCGACCCCCAAGCGGTCAGTCTCACCGTAAGTCTCACCGTGACGTCTCGCAGGTTCCCACTTCCCGTACTATTTTTTTAAAGGCCTCAGAAGGCAACACCCCCTCAGCGCCGAGCGCGGGGGCCGCCCGCTCCGGGGGGACGCAGCGCCCAGCCGCAGCCGCTGTCCCTGCACCAGGCAGCCCGGCCCCCGCGGCCGGGTCGGTGCCGCCGCGGGGCTGCGGGAGCGGCAGAT